>JAWNPK010000012.1:10845000-11112500 GCA_035047565.1 Drosophila mulleri
ATTTATGAAGCAGCTCAGAAAGGCTTTCGAATTTCAATAGGATTGAAGGATTTAAAGAAATTTATTAAACATGTACATTTTCATTTGAATTCTATTTTTTTCTATTTAATTTGCATTATTATTTTATCTCATTTCATTTTAATATTTTAATATATGATTTCCTTTTTTTTATTTTTATTTTTTATTTTATTCAAAAGAGAAACATTTTCTAAACGTATTTCTCCTACCTCTCTCTACTTGCAGTTAGCGAAAATTGAATTTGACTTAAATCTACAATCTACACTATGCAGCAGCATAGATTGAAATAATCAAGGGATATAAAGGAAATACTGCGATAAAATATTGATATCAATTAATAATTTCACAAAGTGCAACAACAAGTTAACAAAACGGCAACAATTAGTGCGCAACGCTGCAAATCTATGAGTTTTGTAAGCCAAAGGACTACGAACATTGAGTTTCAATTGCTGCCGAACAGATAACAATTAAGAAAAGTGTGTGTTTTTTTTAAGGCCAATTAACGCGTTTCAATTCGATTCGAGTCAAGTTTTGCCGAAGCATTAAGTCAAAGAGATGGCCAAGTACTATATGACCCTGGCTCTGCTCCTCTGCCTGGCCTTGGAGAACAACAACATCTATGCGCGCTCACATCCCAGCGGCTCGGACGAGGCAGGCAGCCTACCCCTGGTGCGCGCCCATCCCCATTCCAGGCATCAGCCGCATCAGCACTCGCAGCAGCTGCAGCATCAACACGTCCAGCAGCTGCAGCAGCATCATACGCGCCAGCAACGGGATCGTCAGCCGAAACGCATCGCACCGGATCCGAGCAGCGAGGAGGAGGAACTAAATCAGCTGCACTATGAGCAGCGACTGAGGCGGCATCTGCGCAGGCAGCGGCAGCATCAGCTGGAGCAGGAGCGCAGCTATCATCGCGTCTCTGCCACACAGCTGAAAACCAGCCCCAATCTGTGGCAGCTGCTCAGCCAGGGCTATCAGTTCGACGACAAGGAGGAGCAACAGGACCCGGCTCAGGAGCAAAACGAGGACCTCCCCGAGTTGTTTCCGCCCATGTTCAATGATGCGCCCGCTGATGACCTGATGCAGCAAGAGGATCCACAGGATTACATTCGCAATGAGTTGCAGCAGAGCCTGGCCGAGCCAGCGCCGCCAATTGTGCTGGAGGATCCCGCTTCGGCTCATAATGCCAGCAGCCATACGAATGGCACCGCCTCGCGTGGCTGTCCCAAGTGCGAGAGCAATCGTCAGGTGGAGCACATTACGGAGGAAGAGCTGCGTCGCCTTCGCATCGAATTTGTGAAGCAGCAAATTCTCGAGAAGCTGCGCCTCAAGGAGAGCCCCAATGTGTCCGCCGTTGAGCTGCCACGCCCCATTTTCGAGGGAGTCACTCTGCAAAACTCAGAAGAGTCCACCAAGAACAAGGACTACGATGATTATTATGCGCGCACCAATCAGAAATTTATACTACTGCAAAGAGGTAAGTTTAGAAAAAAGCAAGGTTAGAGTAATTTGAATACGTATTCGTGAGAGAGAAATTGAGAATACTACAGAGAGTTGAGAACTAGAAAATACAGAAGTGAGCTTAGACATGGGAGACCGATTTTTGTGGATTGTAGAGAGTAGAGATACGGAGTCGGGAATATGGAATAGGCAATAGGATATTGGGAATATGGGAATATGGTAAGAAATATTAAATAGGGAATGGGGCAAAAGAGAATAGAAAATTGGGAATAGGGAATAGGGAATAGGGAATAGGGAATAGGGAATAGGGAAAAGGGAATAGGGAATAAAGAGTAGAGAATAGGAAAAGAGAATAAGAATAACGTAATTAGAATTAGGGATAGAGAGTAGAGAGTCTCACTATAGTATGATTCATTATACATTAATATTGGAATATTGCTAATCAATTCTATTTTGGCAATATAGAAGAAACCGAGTGTCGTCGCCTAGGCGCGCACCCCTCGATGTGCTTCAGCTTTAAGATCGACGATATGGATGCGGACGGCTTCGATGTGAGCAGCGCAGTGCTGTGGCTCTACAAGAACAAGCTGAACTTCACCAAGTCTAGCAACGAGAGCCAGTCGAACGGGCAGCAGCAGAAGCAACAGACTCTGGTCGTATCCGAGGTGGAGCAGCAGCTCGACTCCAAATATTTGCCCTTGGCCAAGACCATAGCCATACAGTCGGTGGATGTGCAAGGTAAGCGAGAGAATTCGATTCGAATTCGAGATTCAAATCGAAATCTATAGAATAAGTGGACTAGAATGATGCGATAAGTGCTTGGTCCATTAGCAACTGTTTTCATTGAGCTGTTGGTCAAAAGATCAGCGATAGCAGCAGCAGCAGCAGCAGCAGCAGGGCCACTGTGCGCTATCCGGGATTTGTGGGGGTGAATAACTTTTTGGCTACGAAATCAAAATATTTTTCGTGAAAGCCACAAACTGAACTTTAGTCTCCCCTAGAATTTTACCAGTTGTCGATAAGCTAAGGTGAGCCAAGCACAACAACAAATATGTACATATATATACACAAATATTATAAAAAAGGCAATTAAGAATGGTGACTCAAGAAAAAAACAAATGCTGAGCCAGCTCTCATGAAAGCACAGTTGCAAGGTATTAGATTTTGTGATAGCCCATTTGGAAATAGAACAAGCAGAGCAGCGAAGCAGTTTACAATGTTTTAATGGGCTGTTAAGGGAGGGCTGTTAAGTTACAGCTGTTAGAAACTGCAAGGGAAGAGGTTCAAGTGAAGTTAAGAGAAAGCGCTATAGAATACAACTGCACGGTATACCAATACATCTATGAAATATGTATTAAGCAACTTTCCTTTCTGGCTTCGCATTACAGACGAATGGATGAAAATCAATATTGAGTGGCCGATCAAGCGCTGGTTTGGCAATCACGATCTCAGCCATCTGATACAGATCACCTGCGAGTCGTGCGACATTGCGAGCATGGAGGAGATCATCTCGGTGAACAAGAACTACAGGCCGTTCATCATGATCGATACGCAGAATCGACGCAGTAAATCGCGACAGAAGCGCAATATCAACTGCTCGAGCGGCGTCACCGAATGCTGTCGGGAAAAGCTGTATATATCATTCGCCGACATCGGCTGGGACAACTGGATATTGCAGCCAAAGGGCTACGATGCCTACTTCTGCCGCGGCTCCTGCAGCTCCGTGGCGAGCGTTGCTCAAGCAGCATCGCATCACAGCTCATTGCTGGTAGGTTTTGAATTGGCATTGCAAGATTGAAGCTGAAATATTTATTTGGTTTCTGGTTTCTTTCTTTCGCTTACAGAAAATCCTTTCAACAAACGGTACACGCAAACCGCTGGATCTGATACCCTGCTGTACCGCCAAACAGTATTCCTCGCTGCAGTTGGTCGTGCTGGACTCCAACAACTCGGCGACAATCAAGACCTTGCCCAACATGGTCGTTGAGTCATGCGGCTGCAGATAGTTACCAAGCAAAGGCTACTCCAATTCCCTCTCTATCTAACTATATATCTTCATCATTACATTTCAAAATGATCGGACTAATTAATAGTAGTTCACACACACACACACGCACACATCGTAGTTTAGCTGTAATTTAAATTCATATTTCAATTCATCGGCACTCGTCGTAATTTAAATAATTTAAACACGCTGCCATTAGTCGTAGTCGCAATTAGTTAAATTGAGTTGAAGCTGTAAGCAAATGTACTTAAGCGCTCGAACTATGCCTAATCATACATACATATATACTAATTATATTTAATTAGCCAATAATGACATGCATCAATCGTCAATCATCAGTCAATCATCGAGAGTTCATCTAATATTACTGTCAATTAGCTGTACTTACCCTTGTCTAATGTATGTTTGTTTTGTTTTTGTTTATTGCTTAATTGGAAAACATTCGTAAAGCAAATAAAAGAGCGCAGTCTTTGAATGATCAAAGATTTAATAAATTTATAAAGAAACTATTGATTTTTTTATATGTAAAAGCACAATTTAGAGTTGACCTTCGATATCTTTCGATATCTTTAGGATATTGGCAAATGCTCACCTAAGCACAAAGATGAAATTTATATTTTGCAAATAGTCAACAATTGAACTTTCCCTTCATTTAGTTCTAGATCTATGTAGATCTGCAAGATTTTTTATATATTCCTTCTTTATTTCATATTTCCTCTGTATATTCCTGTATAAAAATCTATCATTTATTCTATATTGTTTCTTTACAATTATTACCTATATATAGTTTTAAATTTAAGTTAAACCTTAATAAACTATTGCATGCTTTTAGCCACATTTTTTATAAATTCAGTTTTACAGTATTTCCATAAGATTTCTGTAGCATGATTTGAGGCTGAAGAAAACTAATACATGACATCAGAATATACAAGATTACTATAAGAACACGTTTCATTTGAACGGCTTTTTTCATAATAGGAGAATGGAAATTAGTAGCAGACTGAAATATATCAGTTAGCAGTGAATTAACATTGTGAAAAAATGTATGTTAGCATTGAATAAACATTATTATTTGATCTTTCCTTTGGTATTTTTGTAAGGAAAATTTGTATTTATTATATCCATATTTTTCATATTCGTAAGTGGAAAATTTATTCTGAAACGCTTCATTCGAAACTAGCGCCATCTGTGGCAAAGTGGCAGAAGCTTAACACGCAGTGCCGCTCTAATACGCCTTACAATCGCCAGGTGTCTCCCTGCGTCAATGCAATAATATTTTCGTTATTAATTAATATAATCTAAATAATGTTTAATCGGAAAATAATTGATCATTTCATATTTCATCAAGCAACCAAATTGAAATTTATAAATATAAAACAGCTAAATAAATATTCCATATGCCGAATAGCGTCATCTATTGTTGAAATGCTGCCGCAAACACATTGAGTCTCGTAATTCTACTCACGACCACTAGGTGGCGGTACTGACCATTGCGTATACGCCCTGTTCGGCAATTGGCATTGCAATCAAATATATAAATTCAAATGGAAATAAAAAACATCGCTAATGCGAGACGAAAGCCGTTATGCTGCCAGCGGATCTTGACGTAATCTATAGCAGCCATCTCTTTCGCACGCTTTCGACTAATTTCGCGGTTTTTTTTTTTTCGGCTCGGCTGGGAACAAAAAAGTCGAGCGACAATTCGACAATTTCGCCGGCGCTTGGTGGGCGTAGAGCAGGAAATGGTCGATTTGTGTGCCATTTATAAAGCGCAACGAGCAGAGATCTCTGATGTGAATGCGAATGAGAATACCTATGCATACATGAATAAGATAGATATATCTAAATATATAGGTATATATACGTACATATGCATGGCACAGGCTATAAAAGCAAAACCGTTGCATAAGTCAGGCAGATGCAACGACTAAAATCGCTTCTATGCAACTATTTTAGGCAATTAATGGCTATCAATAGCAGTTCGAATAATACACTGGGAGAAACATGTTGCACTCAATACGAGTTTTATTGAAATTCACCAATACTAATTAGGCAACCAAATAAAGCCAAGACCTGAGCTCTCAATTTAGCGCATCTTTATATTAGTTTCATTAATTTTCTAAATTTATTTTCTTTGATTTCTCTGAGTGTACTTTCAGAAGCCTGCACGTCCATTCATGAAACTCAATTCAATCAATAAGAGCGTGGGCGAAGCGCAATTTCCATAGCCATTGCACTTATCTCTGAATGCCTCATTATTGTCATTCAACACAAATGCTTTTGTTTCACTAGAGAATCGCTTGGAGACTCTGTGAGAAATGTTTTATTGACTCGAAAGTTTCTTGTATCAAGTCAGATGGAATTTTTTACACATTTCATGCAATTGCAATTTATATAAACGTATACCGAGGCTCAAGTAAATATAAAAATAATTCAATTTGTTTATTATAACAAAGATCTTGACCAGATGCGATTGACAATTAATTCAATTTATTAATTGTAAAAAAAAAGTCAGCAAATTATTGTTGTTTGTTTCATTTTGATTGTTCACTTAGCTGCCTTGAGCAGCTCTGCATTGGCATCAAATATGTTTTCTATCACAAGCAAATATTCTATCAAATAGCAAAAAAACCTCAATCAAAATATATTTAATAATATAGTCATAAAACAAATATTTTGTCTATTTTCGTATTTTGTTTTATATGGAAGTTGATTAAATTATCATATATTAGCATCTCATGAATCTTGGACTGATTTCAAATGGAAACTTTTAGGTTAAGTATCATATGAGATAACTAAAGATACAATAGGATCATAGCATGACCTGTAAGTGCTGCAATACCACGCGTTGAGCTTAGCTCTATCGTGATTCTCTTTAGCGAGAAACTGTTAGAGGTCTCGCCGCAAACCAAGGGAAACAAGTGGAGTCAGCTGAAGACCATCTTGTAGAAGAGTATTCTACTCTAGCCACTGTCTAACACGGTTCCATAAATCATAATTTATAGATATTATTTGCTAATAGACATGCTAATGATAATAATGATAAAAATTGGGCAATAATGTGATCGTTTTGCGTAGGTTCTTCATCGATAAGGCCAGCAGATGTTTGTTTTAACTCTGCAATAATTTTGAGTTACGCCAATGGGATGCCGTAGCAACAAACAGTTTAGCTTTCGTTCTAGTCTATGAGTCACAGAGTGACTGAAGATAATCTAAGAAAGCAATATATGTTCTCCATTGATTGCAGCTAATGAAAGAATTATATTACGTCAACAGTTTCTCTGTCCAAGTAAAAGGACTTTAAACTTAACATATCCCATTATACACATATAAATACAAATATATATATTTCTTTATTTATTGCCACATGTCACTGAAGCAACTTGAGTCGATTTAATGAGATATTCGTTAATAATAATCCAAACAGAGGGCTCAATAGCAAAAGCACTGAAAATAAACAAAGCTGACATCGATGCCAAGTCGCGCTGTCAACACTAAGTTTTTTCGCAAATGAAATATTAAACAGGAATTTATTGAATACATATGTATGTATATACAAATCCATATACAAATACATGCATACATATATTATATACATAGCTGATGCGTAAGCAAATCGATTTCAAGGCCAGAATATTCCCAAGCCCAGCGGGAAAGGCAAATGTACATTATTTATTGTTATTATTATTGCTATTATTCTTGTTGCGGGACATCGCTTTTTAGGCGCTGGCTCATCTAAATACAAACACAGATATGTATATGTATATGTATATGTATGTATCTATGTGCACTCTTCAAGCAGATAAATTTCACTCAAATTCTAAGCGCACTAATTAGACTATGAAATGAGATACTTGAGTTAGATATACCGCTATTGCTTCTGTTCATTTGCAGGCGGCAGCGGCGCTGGCTGTGGCTCAATTGAGAGCCGAGACCTTTAGATGAGGCATACTCACACTCACACACACACACACATACATATCTACAGGCTATATACTATGTGCTTGATATACTTCAGGCGAGGCTGCCAGAAAGGCGAATACAAACTAAATCATAATAGTAATAGCCAGTAAGAGCAGTCGGGCATAGACGACTGCATAATGCACATTCTCATTGCATAAAGAGGTAAAGTGGAGCAGAAAAACTCTATTCGCAGAAGACATCCACCTCTAAAGGAGAGGTACCTGAGAAGAAGGAGAGTTATCTGTAAATAAAGACCATCTGTGGAATAGGTAGAAGAGGTGTATCTGCAGAGAAGGTCTCTGAACAGATCACAATTATAATACATATACTCTTTTCATTCGCGAGCGAGCATTATAATAATAATATTAGTAGTAAGAGCAGCAAATTGAGCTTAGCTACAGACGAAGGCAATCACCGTTGCTTTTCAGTAACTGTAAAGTGCGCTCAGTGTCAAAGGAAATCATATTTCATCTGGCAATTAGATCCGATGAACTGTGAATCTTTTCCATTTTAATTAGTTGACTTCGTTTCAGGTTGCTCATGAATTTCTGTATATTCTCCAAGTATATATATATAAGATATATGTATATGTATGTATATATTACTTGTACACTGAGCATAATCAGTGTCTCCAAACTCAATTAGTCCAAATTGTGTCACGCGCCTGTTTTGCCACGTCTCATTGGACCGTGGAGTATTATTCCTACTATATAGAATGCTGGACTGATGGGGTATATTCTAATGAGCGTCTGTCTGTGTCTCTCGTTAGCTGCTTAACTATATATAATGAAATAAATGCTTGCCTTAGGCTAGCTCTTAGCTAATTGACATTGAACTGAACTATTCATGCGAATTTACTGCTAGCCGAGCTGGAGTGTTCTATTAGACGAATTACTTTTCCCGTTTATGTTTCAAATGTATATATTAAATTATTTGCAGACTTTGACGGATTTCTAAGAGATTTAAGTCCCAGTTAAAAAATAGATTTGATTGCTTTAATGGAGGCGAGTCTGAGCATAAATTGCACAATGTATTATATTATATACGAGGTCTGTTCAAAGAGTATATTATATTTTCAATTTTCACGACTTACGCATATTCGAATTTCGAATTTCGGCTGCCTTTTAATCAAATCATTTAATTTTTTAAAGAAAATATTATTATCAAATAATATATATATCGTTAGATATAGATTATATAACTAAAAATTGTGAATGATCTAAATGCAAATGTAAATCTGAATGTATGTATCTTGATTAAGACCGACACTTGTTGTTATTGTTGCTCGTGTTGTTGTTGTTGGTTTCAACACGTCGCACAATTTTGCATATGAGACGTTGGCAGCGCGGCCAACGCCGACGTCAAAGTCAACGCTGGCATTGCGACGGCAGCAGCAGAAGAAAATCTGTCTGTGTCCCCCCCAGACGTGTCGGCCCGTGTGTCAAAGCGAGAGGCAAGAATATACTTTATTCAGCGTGCAACACGATGATCGAGCTTGCAGATGATAATGATCGTGGCAATGGCGATAATGACGGCATGCTGATGATGATCAACGCCTGCGACTTGAAACGCAGGCGTCGACGACGCAGCTCTGCGAGTTTTTGTGGATTTGGTTTGGATTGGATTGGCCTCTGGCACGAGCTGTCGACTCAGTTGAGTTCAATTTCTAGAACGGGAAGTGTCGATCAGTAGCCGTGCGAACGCGTGCCCGAGCCGAGAGGAGCAGCCAAAGGAATATATAGATATACCCCACATATATATATATATATACATATATAGATAGGATATACGAATTATATATATATATAATAGACTCTATAAGGATATTCCGTCGTGGCAAAAAACAGGAAAATGCCAACCATAACCGAGGATTGCATCGATGGCTTTCAACAGTATTATTCGCGGCCGCCGGAGATGCCCAAGAAAAAATCCATCAAGCAGATGATCTACGACGACGAGGATAATTCATATTTCGGCAGGACTATCGAGAGCTGGGGTAAGTCGAATCCTGGCTGCCTGCCTGCCTGCCTGCAATGCCCAGAGCCTATCTGGATTTTTGCAGTTACGTAAAGCGCACTGCGCGTAAATCTTGATAAATGTCAAGCTGTGCCAGTTGTGGATTTAATCAAAGTCTTTTGTCGCCGCATTAGCGAGCTACACACACACACACACACACACACACACACACACACACACACACACACACACACACACACACTTACATATGCATATATGTATATGTATTTATATATGTATGTAGTATGAGTATCGTAGGCTTTTTATTGCTTTGGCACTTTTCACTTCTGTGTTCCTCTGTGTTTGTTCTCTTTGACCTTTGTCGGACATACACACACACACACACACACACAGACACTTATGTATCTGTGTGTCACATAGGGTACATGCCGGTCAATTATGTCATTATGCAATCAAAGCATGCACCATGGAAGTGCCACAGCAACAGCAGCAACAACAACAACTCAGAGGAAAAATTCAGCATTTCAGCTGACATTGACTACAAATCAAAAATGACATTTTTCGCAACATTAAAATTTTAATTATAACCCAATAAAAATTAAGCTTCATTATTAATACTATTTGGTTTTTAAATATCTAATTTAATTTTAGGAAAAAATTAAAGCTTTTCTATTAAAATATTTTTAATAACTTTAACGCGTTCAAAATACTACTTTTTTTTATTTAATATATTTTATTTTTTAATTTATTAATATTTAGTACAATACAATTCGAAATCAACGTTTTACCTACAGCCCTTAAATAAAAAACCTTTTTATATAAAAAGCAAATATTTAATTATTAATTATTAAAAATACATTTTTATGAAAATTTAAAGTGAGTTGAAATTTTACTATTGATTTCTATTTCGCTTGCCTAAAATAAGATTATTATTATTTTATATATTTGTCAATTTCTTAAATTCATTTGAAAATATTTGACTTCAGAGATCTACAAAAAAATGTATTCAAATTAAAAATTCTTTTAATTTGCTTAGATAAAAGTTTAATGTGAATTTTGCGCTAGAATTTATTTTTAATCCTTATATATTTCTCTTGTAATACCCATTAATTTCTAGCGAAATATAGAAATAGAAATAGAGCAGTCAGTGAAAATATTTATCAACTTGAAGTATTTTATTTCAAATATGCCAAACAAATGGCGTTTATTCATAAGATACTTTATTCTTTTCTATATTCCACACACAGCTTATGAATGGACTACACTTACATATTTACAGATAGTCCTTTAATTGAAATATTAAACTACGGTACATATATATGGAATCAAGTGTATTAAGAGATTGTGAAATAGAATCGCATTGTTTGTCTCTCAGATTTCTGATGGACAGCTCGGACACATTCTAGCAACAGGCTGCAACAATGCAAAAAGCTATGTTCTCTATTCAAGGGAAACGTTTAACGTTTTAGCCGTGAGCCATGAGCCATAGGGCACTTGGGTGTCACTCAGGGAAACGCTATCCATTATGCTAAATGGATGGCTGTCATTCAGAGCCAGCAGCGAATCCCCTATTCAATACAGAGGACAATAGTCTGTACACCCACCATTCCACCCTAACTACTTATGCCACTCATTCTCTCGTTCCTTCTTGCTCTGTCGCTGTGTCCTTGCTAACTAGAGCCGGTATGTACACGATATCATGGTTTGAGTACTTGCTAATTGGACTACGTCATTCTCTTCCTCCGAGACTCCTAGACACAAGCTCTTAAATATTTTATAGAAGTAGAGCGGAAGAACAACAATTTATAATGTGTATGGGGATATTCAAATCTGGAGCTTGTCACACATTCGAAATGCGCACGCACACTCACACACATACACACACACACACACACTCGTACGCACACTCAACCTCATTTTTGCCTTCCTTCCATGGCCTCGCTCATATTCTATACGCAAATATTTGCCGCCTTTGCAAAAAAATAAAGTGAAATACAACAAAAAAGGAGTCAACGCGTAGTAAAAGCCGCATTTTACGAGCAAAACAACCCTTAGCCAGAATGCCAGCAACCCCCAGTGGCAAGTGGCAAGTGGTAAGCGGCAAACGGGACTGGAAGGCAACAGAGTTTGAATGGAGTTTTAGACAAACTGGTTTATGCGGTCACTCACTCACTCGCTCGCTAGCTAGCACCATCCCCCTCTATCTCTCTCTCCCTCCACGACTCGCTCTGCCGCGTCGCATCAAATTGACTCAACGATACACAAAACTCTCTCTAGTAGAAAGTGGAGAAGAGACAACGAAAGCGTTAAATATAAGCGTAAACAACGATCCTGCAATGTCAACAGCAACTTGAGTGAGCGAGCGAGAGCGAGAGTGACATAGAGTGTGTGAGCGTGCTTGTGCGAGTAGAAGAGTGTGCTTCGTATAAGATAGGCCAAGCTCATCACTCAATTGAATTTGAGTGCAATTTGATGAGGGACTCTGCAAATTGGCATCATGGCCACAAAGCATGCAACAACTGCTGCTGCTGCTGCTGCTGCAACAACAACAATTGTAAACAATGCGACTAATGCAGGCTGCAGTTAACGGTGCATTTGCATTTAACAAGTGTATTTAGAGCTGGGACATGAAACGGCAGCATTTAAGTGCATAAAATATACGCAGATATACTGAAAGAAAAATCTATAAACACTAAAAGAATTTGTACATACATATATTCCAACATTATAAATCTATCATTATATATAAGTATATATGATAGCTTATTTGATAACTTTACATTATTTTTTTTATATCTAGTCTAGTTCACTCTTATAAGTATATCTTGTATACCAACTGACATCTTATAGTATAAGAGTAGTAACTCTAATACATATATCTAGTAAGAAACTGAGTCAAGAGCAAACAAATAAATTTACACTCGAAAAAATTCCGTTCAGTTTGTTGTAAATTGCATATCAATGAAAGGTGAAACCACAGCAAATATATACATATTTATAATACAAATAATAAATGAGAAATTCTAATGTAAAGCTGTTGCAACTGTTGAGTCATGTCTGGCATTTTCTATGAATCACTAGCAAAGTGGCACAATTCTAAAATGTGGAGCTCATTGAGAGTGAAAAGTATTTCATTTTCGCTCAGTGTAGCACTCACTCAGCGCTGAATAATTTGCGTAAAACGTACAACATCAACTGCAGCTACTAAACAACCATAATTTACGTTGCATGCGCCTAATTAAAACAACAACAACAGCAACAACAATTGCAACAACAACCATGCAACATCAATTACAAAGGCAGGGCACGGCCCAAACCCAAACCCAAACCCAAACACTAACACATTCGCAAATGTAAATGCCGCCAAAAAACGTTTTCCACTCAAAACAAACTCAACGAAAGCACTGCAGATCCGACTCAAGAGAGAGCGCGAGAGGGAGAGAGAGGCGCTGACTGTTGCGTTCCAGCCGCAACGAACTTAACTCAACTCAACGCGAGCGTCGAACGGAACTCAGAGGCCAAGCCAAGTCTGTGCGCTGAGCTGTTTGGCGGGCTGCTCTATGGCCAGCCAGACTTCAGTTCAGTTCATTTCAGTTTCAGTTTTCAGTCTGGAATTTGTTTTGAGCGTCGACGAAACGTTCCGTTAGCGGGCAGCGGTCGAAAGCCAAGCGGGGCAATTTATAAAATACATCATAAATATAAATAAAATATATTAATAGGATTAGAAACGTAAATAAAGTCCCTGCAGCAGAAGAGAAGAAATCAAAGAATCGCTTCGTGTTGCATTCTGAGCCTGGTTGTGGTGTGCGTGTCATAAAACGTGTACGAGATTTGTGTTGTGTTGTGTTGTCTTCAGCTGCCTGGAAATAAGGTGTTGTACAAGTGTATAGTATGTGTGTATAGTATGTGTGTGCATCTCTGAGTATATGTGTTTGAAGTTTGTTATTGTTGGGTTTCGCTCTTTATGTGACTTTAGTTTAAAATCACTTTTCTTTAAGAATATGTTTCATTCAGCTATGGCTCAGTTTGTCACGCCCAAAATGTGAAACACACCAACACACACTCACGCACACACACACAGGCACGCATTTAACGCAGTTATTAAAGTAGCTGCTATAATAAGGTGTGGTTGTGTCGGCGGCTTTAAGAGCGAAGCCACTCAAAAAACTCAAACTTAAGGCAGCAGCTAAGAGATACAAAAACCAAATACAAATGCTGCGTATGTGTGTGTGTGTGTGTCGGAGAATATGCTGGTTTGTGTAGTCGCATTTTGTTTTGTATAAAAAGAAATTATGCATAGGCAAAATAAAACATAAACAGCAAGCAAGACGTGCAACAAGGTATAAATGTATCTGACGGCCAAAGTAAAGAATATACAAAATAAGCAACACGGCAGACAGCCAGCCTTCAGTTGTTTCTTCGTTTAGGCCAGCCTACCTCCCGCTCTCTCTAGTTTATCTGTTGCATTCGGTTAAAGCCAAGCCAGAAGATATTTGGCATTGTATCTGACAGATAGGCCCGCAGTGAAGCGGCGCTGCGGTTTTTGAACTCACATTGGAAACTGTGCTAAGGCCTGACACGAATATTCAGGGGTAGATGTTATGGCCAGGACAAAAAGGCGCCAAAGTTCTCATGTGTTGTTTTTGCTGTTGTTGCTAAAAGCGTCGGGAAGAGAGTGTACAGAACTTAATGTGGAAGCAAAACAAAATAGAGAGCCTGAGCGAGAGCAAGAGAGCGGGCAGGAGAGCGAGCGAGCGGGGGAGAGAGAATGAGTGCGTGGAAAAATGCGAATCAGTGTAGAAAAGTTGTAAAGTGTGCGAAAAAGAACCGGAGTAAAAAGGCTAGGAGTAAATCATAAAAATGTGTGTATACAAACAGCTGAAAGATCAATAACCAATAAAACGTGTGGAAATGCAAATCGAAATGAATGAATAAAAAAAAAGAAAAGAAATATATAAAATACAAAAATATATACATATTTTGAAAAATATAAAAAAATTCATTGTACAAAGGAAATGCAAAATCAAAACATAAGTTTCATATAAAGAACAAAATAAAATTTATTAAAATATTAAAAAATTCTTAATCTATATAAATTATTAATATATGTATTAATATATATAATTATAAGATATATATATTATAAATGTGAAAAGATGAAAATAAATAGAAAGCACAGCTGAACAAAAAATAAAACTAAAAAATATATTCAAATTAAATCACTATAATAAATACGTTTTTGACTTATGAAAAACAATGTAAAAATAAATATAACAGAAAACTAAAATATTATTAACTAAATAAATAAAAATCCCACATTCTTCAATTGCATAGGTTCAACGTAATTTATAGTTCTTTAACATAAACAGTACATATATTTATATTAAATTATTTATTGACATAACTGTACTTCATTTTTGAAGTAACGTTGAATATTTAAAAGTTAAAAAATATATCACAAATAAATTCAAACAAAAACCACCCACAAAATGTCGAAACCCGTTCCAATGCCACATTCGGAGACATTCGATGAAATGCAACATTTACGCAAACCCGAACCGTTCAATCTCGGTAAATTTCTATATAATTCCGAGAAGGGAACGGTTATGGGCAGAGATCGCACCTCATGGGGTAAGTTATGCGGGAGCTATACCAATAATATACATATATATAAAAAGCGATTTCCAGCTGATTGATTGATATCTTCATTTCGTTCGCATAATAGTTATTAACTTTAATAAATCTTCAGTTTAAGCTAAGGTCACTAAAACGTGACTTTGCAGCTAGTTAAAATAAAATACTCCATGAATAAATCACTCAACTAGATAATGACCCGAGCGACAAATAGAGTTATGAATTTTCTTTCTTAATTTAGTTTGGTGATTGCAAAACATTTTAATTATATGTCGTTTAATTTGCACCTGCTCTGTCGGCGTTGCCACCTGGCGCCAGCTCGACATTCTTCCAACATGTTAGATGTACCATAGGTGTGCTACCTGTGCATTGGGCAGGTGCTAAACTAACATGACGTTAAATAACTGAAATGTTAAGTTTGTGCCAACAATGTGAAAACTGCATGAAAAATAATGTAGAAAATGCAGTCATATGTGATATCACGTACATAATATGAATATTTGTATTTATGCTATTCATTTATTTATTTATTTTTTTTTTTAATAAAATAAAAAAAAAATACTCCTAAAAATACTATATGAATAATTTAATTATATTTTAAACAGCTTTTACATTATGCCTGAATTACTATTTATTTGTATATTGTTATTATTATTATTATTTCATTATATTTGTATTAACTTATAAATAAATGTAATACCTGTATTTAGTATAATTTATCATATACAAATATTTCTTTTTATTTTGTATTTTATTTCATTTAAATTATTTTGTAACTATGTATATATTATTTATCTACATACCTACAACAAACTCAAGCCTCTCTTTTGCAAACAACTTATCTCTTTCACTCCTGCACACCCTCACTCCCTTCGCTTTATAACAAACTCAATCTTTACTCTCACTGCCACTTCCAGTCGCTCTCTCCTTCACTCTCTCACTCTCTTTCAATTGCCAAAGATGTTGACCATGTTGAGGTTATGTGCACAGCCAGACGCGCCGTCTCAATGTGTGCGTGCGCGCACGATCAATGAAGAGAGCGGGAGTGAGAGAGATAGCATTTGTTTACTTGCGCGCTCTTGAGCGTCAAACATCTTCGCTTACGTGTCTTATACTTGGACTTGGATCTTATATTGCTTATGATTCACAGCTGCGAGCCAGTCTCTGGTTAAGTGCTGCGAGCAACAGTTCGATCTTATACCACTCGCTTGCTCCGAATTGACCAGTCCGAAGAGTTGACGCTCAGACTCCGCGCTTTATCAATTAAGAGTCTAACCCATTGCCGCCTCTTGGTTCAGCTGAGTCGCGCTTTTAAGTGCTTAATTTAATCAGCTCAATTGACAGGGCGACATTTCTTGTGTCTTTATGAATCTTTAATCATTCTTATATGACTCTAATTCTATTTGCTTTGATATGGTTAACTAATTACTCTCTCTGTTTTTCTCTTATAGCTAAGATCGGCATATTCTATATAATTTTCTATGGCGTGCTCGCCGCCTTGGTGGCCATATGCATGTGGGCCTTCTTTCTAACTCTGGATCCGCGCATACCCAAATGGAAATTGGAAAGCTCCATCATTGGCACAAATCCAGGTAAGCTCCATAGCCCTATATATGCATCAATCTGAATATCAATTATCTTATACTATCATATATTCGAATTAGGTCTCGGCTTTCGTCCACTGCCGCCCGTTGACAATGTGGAGAGCACTTTGATCTGGTACAAGGGCACTCAGTATGAGAACTACAAACATTGGACGGATTCTCTCGATGAATTTCTGGAGGGTAAGGCTCTGAGCATTGTTAAATAGGTCTCGCATGTTTCTAGTTAATGTTACAAATGGCCATGAACTGCTTTCTTGTTGCTGTTGGCGGGGCATTTATTTATTGTCTTAGAATGGGGTGCTTGGCGACACGCAACGTGTTTAGCATTTATTTTAATTAAAATAAAATATCGACTTTTTAGCCAGACAACAAACACATGGCTTATGCTCAGGGGTCTCATTTTGCTTGGGGTATGGAAATTGGGGTCGTTACTAAGCTAAGAACATATCGAATAAATAATGATGACAGATGATAGCAATAACTTAGGTCAGGATACACATGATGTATCTATCTCAAATTTGGCAGTGACAAAGGTCAGTTATGAGACTGAGATACAACGATTAAAGATAAATGATAAGAAAAACAAAACAAATCTGCGGCTATAAAGATCTTATATTAAGATCTTAAGATTGGTGACGAACTTTAATGAGGTCTAAAAAAGATTTTAAAGATATCAAGCGAGCAAAGTTTTTCTATTATAAGTTTTCCCATTCTATTATATATCAATTGCTATCTCATTCAGTCAATTGCAATGCTAATCGGGTGTTTCTTTTATTTTTGTCTCAGTGTACAAGGTGCCTGGCTTGACACCAGGTCGTGGCCAGAACATCTACAATTGCGATTACAATCAGCCCCCACCGAGAGGTCAGGTGTGCGATGTGGACATCAAGTCCTGGGCGCCCTGCACCAAGGAGAACAACTACAGCTACCACAAGAGCTCGCCGTGCATCTTCCTCAAGTTGAACAAAATCTACGACTGGAGGCCAGATTTCTACAACAACTCACAGACACTGCCCGCAGAGATGCCCAGCAGTCTGAAGAACCACATATCCGAATTGGAGAAGACAGATCCAATCAAGGTTAGTATGAATATTTAATACAGATTGCAAATAGGGATTAAAATAATCGATTTAAGAGTATAATAGAATTGCTACAAATATTTTAATTTATCATTAATATGTCATATCTAGCTAAACACGATTTGGGTATCCTGCGAGGGCGAGAATCCAGCCGATCAGGAGAATATTGGCGTTGTCAAATACTATCCGATTCGCGGCTTTCCCGGCTATTTCTATCCCTATCAAAACTCCGAGGGCTATCTGAGCCCCCTCGTCGCAGTTCACTTTGAGCGCCCCAAGAGTGAGTATAAAATCTATATCTATGTAACACTAATAATGCCATATTATTCTATTTTCTCTCCAGGCGGCATCATCATCAATGTGGAGTGCAAAGCCTGGGCACGCAACATCAAGCATGATCGCAAGGACAGAATTGGATCGGTGCACTACGAGCTATTAATTGATTAATTGGCTCGATGAACTATATATAGCAAGTAATAGACGCTCGTTTGTCTAATGTAGAAGGAAAGACAACAACAACAAAAAGAACACCAAACCGAAGTTTTTTCCTAAGAAATGATTTAAAAAAAACAACAAAGAAAACTATGTTCTACCATAACAAATTACACCGAAATACAAATTAAAGTTAAACAGAGTTAAAGATAACAGTAAACATTTTTGGATACACGACCATTTTTGAATGTAGCTTCTTCTTATACAAAATAAATATAAAATCAAACAAAAAGCAAAACAAAAACATTTAGCAACAGTTTTGTCTACCGCCTAAGCGGATTTTCTTTAAATTACGAGCGATTTTTGCATTATATACACATACATGGCTATATATGTATGTATATATATATTTATATTACACCTAAAACATAATTGAAACTATGATAATTTTTTAAATTAATTATAATGTTGAATGCTAAATGCTAGAAATGCCGTTTTGTCAAATGAAAATGATATGCAAATTCTACAACTTTTCCAATGCTAGCCAAGTACGAATCTCATTTGGCGCTGTTCCAAAAATAAAAAACAAAAACAAGACAAATTTACATGTTGTTATTGCTAATTTTAAATTACAATTTAAAACTGCCATAAAAAGAAAAAAACACACACACACAAACAAAAATAAAAATTAATGAACAAATCTTAAGAGGCGGCAACAATTTTTTAGTAGCCCCAAAAATGAAACGAAAAACAAATACTATATATAATTAAAAATATTTACAACTTTTGACCAAAAACTAAATTAAAACAGGAACTTAAACCTGCAGCTGACCAGAATTTCGGAGCCAAAACCAACCAAATTTTTTATTAACAAAGATATTTTGCACTTAGTAAAGAAAGAAAAATAAAAATACAACAAAGAATCTAATATACAAAAACAATCTAAGTATATACAATTTTTGCATACTTTTACATATTTAAAATTTATATATATTTATATATATATATGTACGCACAGAATCGTATATATCTTTATGTATATGTATCTGTATGTGGTCCAATATAAAGCGAAACTACACAAACACAATCACACACAACAAACTCTCAAGTTGGTCGGAATGCAAATTTGTAACAATCAAAGACGAGTAAGAAGAAGGCGGAGCAATAACAAAAACAACAACAGCCAGAATTTTACAGCGTTTAGTTTCTAAGTTAATATTAATAATAATACAACAAAAAACACATCAAACACAAGCAAAACATCTGCTTTGGCTAATATAAAAACAAATTCATTTTCAAACTGTTCTCAATAAAAATGAGCGATACAAAAATAAATGAAAAGGACTTTTATTTTATCAAATATTAAAAAAATAAATATATATACATATATATATATTTAATTTTATTTAAATTAAGTTCGATTTTCTTAATATTTTTAAAATATACTTCCTTCAACAAAATTAAATGTAGGAAGTAATAAATTCATTAAAGTAATCATTCATTATATAAAATATAATATATTGATAGTTCTCATATCGCATATTTTAAAGGCTACAATATTTTACCTATAATATTTGACTATTATAAGATATAAGTATTATAGATACGAAGTATAATATATTAGAGCTAAAATGTAAGTTAAGGTAAAAGAGTTTTTAGCTAATTTTGTTCAGCCTCCACAAATTTAGATGAAAGATGTAGATTAAGATATATATATATTAGAATGTAAGCGTTACCAGAAGAATTATAATTCAAATGCAATAGATTTTATTATTTTCGTCCACAAAGCATTCAAGTAAATATTCCATAAAGCAGATATCTCTAGTGATAATGGTTTGGTATATAGATGAAAGATGTAGATTAAGATATACATATATTAGATATGTAAGCGTTACCAGAAGAATTAGAATTCAAATACAATAGATTTTATTATTTTCGTCCACAAAGCATTCAAGTAAATATTCCATAAAGCAGATATCTCTAGTGATAATGGTTTGGTATAGGAGCACTCACAGTGTCTGTCATATGCCGTTATTTGAGTTATATAAACCTTAATTGCTGTCGCACTGTTGCGTAGTCACATTCTGCATTTAGATAAGATAGGAAATACGACAATAGCAATAGTACTCGTAACCCAGATAATAATCAGAAATCTGGGTTCGGTCAGTCACTTGCCTCTCTCGTCAGCAGAGTGAACAAAAATAAGATCGATACGAGCTGGCACATATGTATGTATGTAATTTAGACATATATACATATACGTATATTCCATATAGATATCTTATCAGACTTGATTTGTTCAATTGCGTCACTGCAACTCATTATAAGAAATCCCGTTACTTATTAATGATATATTTATTTGTTTTTCAATCATATTTCAATAGTGTTTTCAGCTCTAAGTGGGCAGTTTGAAAAATTTGTATAAAGTATGTGAATTCGTCACAATCTTTATTTACTATTTATATATTTTAAAATACTTTCTTTACTTTTACCATTTACTTTGTTCCTGTTGCTCGATCTCAGCTAATTCAAGAATACTTCTTATTTTCACGTTCGTGTGATCTAAATTGATTTGATCTATTCGCTCTGCTACATTGTGCGATCTGTTTCTTCACATAATCAATACTTAGGTGTTAAAATTGAAGCAGGTGAGCTAAACTGTGGCACTTGAAGCATACCACTCATGGTAACAAGTTATTTCTGGAATCAAGGCAATACACAGATTGCTATCCGATAATGGTGTCAAAGTAAATAACATATTTTTTTTATTTTTATTAATTTTGATTGCGATTATCGTCATCAGAAGTTTGGGCAGAAGTCTTTCTTTCGTAAAATAAATTACAATTTCAAAGCAGATGGAACTTGTTTATTTTCAATTAAATCGATAAGCAGTAGTATAAATGTTAATCACTAAGATATATTTGCAAATATATTCTAAAGTATATTGTACTGTACTTTATCTAAGTTATCTATAATTTATATTATTTTCTATAAAATCCATACAAATCTGAAAGTAAAAGTAAATACACTTGATTTACAAATTTATACCGAATGAGATTTTTGATTTTTTAGATGCTAAGAATTGAAATAATATTTCAACAACTTCTTCTGATCTTTAAAGCTCATCTTAAAATGACTTGAGGTTGCTGTTTTCAATACATAGTAAAGCTACATATTTTGCGATCAGATTGCCAGACAGTACTAATTGGCAGCTAATTAGCTAATATACAGCCGCTTGGCTGACTGCAAATCAGCAAAGTACACAACGAGCGTAAAGCGAAAATAAAAATCTTGTGCACAGAGGAAAAATCAAAAAACTTCCCTTTAATGAGGAAGCATCATCCCATCGATAAGAATGCCTCAGCTACTGGAAAAATCACAACAGTTTCAGTTCGAACAAGATAAACCGGTTTTATTTCTCTTTCACATGTTAGATTTCACAAAGCTCACGTTACGATACCCGAGTGTTCCAACAAACTCTGTGCCTGTTTTTTTATGATTTACTTAAGTCGAAGTTGAGTTCAAGTGGAAGTTGTGCCTGAACAAGGCAATTCTTGATGACATATTATGATTTGATGCTCCGTAGGTATGTTGTGACCGCAAGCCAGTTTTAACTTGATATTGAAAGTGAGCAAATTTCTAATAGATAGATACATAGATGACATTTCCCCGCATCTGACAACAGCCTTTTCATGCCACTGCGCTTATTCTCTTGGCGCACATATATCATATATGCTGGAGGGTTCCTGTTTGGATATCCTGTGCCAATGAAACTGAAAACAGAAACAGAAACAGATACAGATACAGATACAGATACAGATACAGATACAGATACAGATACAGATACAGATACAGATACAGATACAGATACAGATACAGATACAGATACAGATACAGATACAGATACAGATACAGATACAGATACAGATACAGATACAGATACAGATACAGATACAGATACAGATACAGATACAGATACAGATACAGATACAGATACAGATACAGATACAGATACAGATACAGATACAGATACAGATACAGATACAGATACAGATACAGATACAGATACAGATACAGATACAGATACAGATACAGATACAGATACAGATACAGATACAGATACAGATACAGATACAGATACATTTTTATAGAAACCCTAATCATTTTTCTACTCATTTAAGTAATTCGTTTTTATCTAATCTGAATAATCTAACCGGTCCTACTAGTACAATACATAAACTCCTTATAAAAGCGAAGAGAGAATGCTTCTTTATAGCAATCCCCAGTTGAGTTGCTAAGCGCCTCTAATGAGATACCCGTCACTTGTGGGGCATGCGGGTGGTATAAAGCGTTGTCAAGTATAATTTAATAAATTTATGATGATTACAACAATGAAGCGCAAAGATTGAAAGACTGCAATGCATCTACATACATACGTACACCCACAAAAGGCAATCAGATTGTAGGAGTTCCCTAGGAGGGCGTGTAACAAGGGCAACAGCAAATTGAGGGAATGTGTTGGGGTTTGTGTTGATGGAGTCTTATACTTATTTGCAATGACAACGCTCGAGAGTTGAACTCGAGTTACACTCGGAAATGCTCGTTTATGCGAATTAATAATTCAAAATTGCTTTGATACTTAGCAACGGCTTTTCATATGACCCGATGACTAATACAAAAGCCCTTGATGCGAACAATAGCAGCAACAAAAATGGCAATTTTTCAGGGTGTACGCACATAAAGAAAGTTTTTCATTTTCGCATTTATGTTTTGTTCTTTATGTACAGCGAAGCATAACAAAGCAAACACAAAAGCTTACGCATGCACACACACACAACCACACAAACATATGTTTACAATAAACGAAAATGCTCCCAAAAAATGTGTTTTGACATAAAAGCACAACAAAACATAATGTTGGCGCTCCCAGAAAAGACGAAAGAAAAAAACACACACACACCTATACAAACACACGAACTAAAACAATGATAGAAATCAAACTATGCGGAGAGTGTGGAGCGCCGAGCTGAGCATTCGAAATGGCAATGTACTCTCCGCACATGTTAATGTGCTAGTGACTATTGAAAAATGGGAGAGTGCAAGAGAGCAGAGCTTAATTCATGTGCATTGCCACAGCGCTCTGCGTGCTTTATTTTAATACACTTATATTAGAAAAGCAACATATATGCATTAAAAAGAAGCAGGCGCGTAGCTAAGACAATGAAGGTTCAGAAAAAACTATTAATACTTTTTGAGTCAGGAAGGATTTGTGAGTGTGCTTATAAAATTAATAATATTATATAACAAAATTTACTAAGGTGAGAAAGTGAAAACTCTTATTGTTAGTGGCAGAAGTTGCCAATGATATTTAAGTAAAGTAATTGTGGAAACTCACAACTATATTTCAAACTTCTTTTCAGTTTCATCATATATAAATCTCGTTTAATTATATATATTTATGTAAATTACTAATATATATTTTTATATTTATATATATTTATACATATTAATAATGTACATATATTTATTTAAACAGTAGTATAATCTGTTCGCTTACCCGCTGCAACGCTCCTGTAATTCACCCTGCAACTCAACTGTCTGGCCACTGTCTGCAGGCAGTCGGTTCGCATAGTCACAAAGTGAAAGAGAGAAAGAGACAAGTTGCGAGAGGCGTTCGCTGTACTGCCGAAAGAAGACAGAACTGCCATCAGAGACCGATTTCGGATGACGCCTGCAAAGCGCCCACCCACTGCCCGCCCAATGTGAAGAAGCTTTCTGTTTTGGCCGCTTTTTGTTTTTGTTCTGTCTTTTTCTTGTTGCTGTCAAAAGCGTTCAACAGCTGTCTGTACTTGAATGCTCGACTACTCGAATACTCGTATCGTATACATGTAGCTTTCGCTGCTCTTGTATGTGTGTTGACTGAGAGACGAGCGTTGCAAGTGTGCGTGTTGAGCAGCGCAGTAACTGAAGACCGAGCTGTCGACGCTGCTGTCGCTGTCGAAGTCGGTTTGTGGGTTCAGTTGGTGATCTTTCGCCGAGAGCGCAACACGCAGCACGCACCGAGAAGCGAGAGGCAAACAATTAGCTGTGTTTTATTTGTGTGTGTGTGTCTGTGAGCGCGCGTTAGCATTACATTAAATTCTCGCTGCGCTAAATATTGGAATAACAAATTATCTAAAACAAAAAAAAAAGCAAATTAAAAAATAAACATTAAATACGTGCTGATTCCTTGAGCGAATAATCAGAAAGCATACGTATATACATAGGTACCTAAATAGTTCGTTTAAGCATTACGGCAAAAATATTTGTATTCAAATTCTTACGTACACCGTCCACCATCCACGTGAGCAACAAATAGCAAGGGCAATCGAAATACGTGAATAAATACATATTTATATATATAAATTTATAAATAAAATTTACAGCGTACACTCACGACTTGTAATAACTATTCGAATTCGTAATAACAAAAACACACGAAAAGTAAAGTAAGGAAAAGAGCGCCAAACAATGTCGAAGAATAACGGTAAAAATGAAATATACGAAAATCAATTCCCACAACCGGCTAAGAAGCAAACCATCTCGGAAATGATCTATGATCCAAGCAATGGCACTATTTTTGGTCGCACCAGCAAAAGTTGGGGTAAGTGAATCAATGAGTTATAATAAATTTCTTAAACAAAAAAGATTGCAAAAGAAATACATATAATATTCTCGGAGTTCAACTCAAGTGCAGCGCCCTCTCTTGTGACACACACTCTGAAAGATGAGCTTTTTTGCGTGGAGTTATGCCGAAGGACAGAGTACAATCGCTCTCCTTGCCTTCTTCTCCTTTCGTACTCTCTTCATCATCTTTTAACAGCATGCACAGCGAACCTAGCCTTAACCCACTCTTTTGTCAGCTCACTCTCTCAGACTTTATGATGGGATTACGTAGATTGGGCCTACGTTAATCGAATGCCAAGTCACAAAGAAGAAAAGGCGAATCAAATGAGTAAAATACTTACATACATATATTTACATATGCTGTATGTACACACGCATGTACATGTACATGTTTGTAACTGTGTGTAAGTGTGTGTACATGCAATTCGGTCATTCGAAAATGAGTGCAAATAAAATATAAAACTCGCTTATCAGCTGGTACTCTTACTCTCTATTTCCACACACTCTCTCTCTCTCTCTGTCTCTCTCTCAATGTTTGTAGTTATTTGAGCGCATGAAATGCAAAACAAGCTTTAGATGTCATTGCCATATGTAGAACTCTTACGAGCAGATCAAACTCGAAACTAGATAAAATTTATATAGCATATACATATTTATATATGTGACAAGCAAACTAATTAACATTCATACTATATTATAGATGTAGACGTACACGTACATACATATGTACATATATACATACATTTCTGCATACATACGCATACTTTTTTGATTTGCGGTTTTTCTTATGAAGCTATTCATTAGTTTCTAGCGGCGTAAATGAGATAAAATTATTTGATTCACTTAAACAATATATGTACATACATAAGTAATAAATAAATATTAAAATAAAATTTTTATTTCATATGCATTTTTTAAATTCCTTTATAAGTTATGAAACATAACTCATGGCAGTAATTTCTTCAAAAAAGACTTTATTTTGAACATAAGAAACTTTTATTTAAAATCACGTAAAATTGCATTTGCTCATTATACAATAATTACTCATACAACCATATTTTTAATTACTTAAGAGCATGATTCATATTTGATAAAAATATAATGGAGAAAAATAAAGCTCTACGAGTGCCAATGAACAATTTCATGTTCTATATTCAATTTTAATAAAATATTAGTATTTGAAACTTCACTTTTTCCCTAAAAACAAAGTTAATATTTTAAATAAATGTATTTTTATTTTTATCCAACGTTAAACTCCTCCCTTGTCTCACAAATTAAATATAATATTGGATAAATAAATGCTTGGAACCTATGTAATTTTTTTTTGCATTGCCTCAAAGTCCAAAATAAATTTTTTTAAAAATTTATACAAATTCTATATGAATTCATTAGCATTATTAGTGATGTACAGACATATGTATCTACATTATTATTAAAAATACTTATAAATATTTAAATTTCCAATTCTCTAAAGCTCTTTATACCTATACATATATGTATATAAATATATGTGAATATATAATTATATATGCTATTTGTGCTACCGAAAGCAAAACTAAAATTTTGACTTTTCGTCCCAGAAAAAAAAAATGAAAAAGATAAAAACTGTAATGCGAGCAAAAACACGGACGCACGTATCTAACTATAGAGAAATAGAGAGCAAAAAAGGAGGGGAGAGCGAGAGAACAAATATGATATTGAGCGCGTAAGAATCGGCTCCTCATTATCTATTTAATGCTGTACTTGAATAAGGCATCAAATTTTGTTATTGTAAAAAGTTCTGTAAACAAATTCAAGGTTTCTCAGTCTCTCGCTTTCTCTCTCTCTCTCTCTCTCTCGCTCTGCTTTTTTATCTTTGCATATGCATATGATAAACTATACAAATATATCACTCTCTATCTATATCAACTATATAGAGAATTCACTTTATTTTGTAAATTTCACACCCAAAATGTTATCCAAGCGAAAATTAGCTATACAAATATAGAAAAAATATATAAAAATTGAAATGTGAATAAAAAATATAGCGAACAGAATTATTTAAAATATATAATTTATATATAATTTATATTTTTTAATTAAATTTAAATGTATTGATTTTCTTGACTAATGCAACAATTCGATTTCTTGTATATTAAAACAAATTATTGCTTTCGTGCAATTATTTATTCATGAATTTGGTTTATAATCGTGTATTGATATCATTTATTTACTTATGAATTTAGTTCTCAATACTCGTAATAGTAGTAATACCTCAAAAGTTCTTAACTGATATTAGTAATAATTGAGCTTTGAATTTAAGTAAATATATATTTAATTTATAAACGCATTTAAAGCTCAATTCATTTAGGACTACAAGAGTGAATAATAATTCGTTTTGGACATTTTGACAGGCCCATTGCAAAGCCCAGCCCTTATCGAAAAACCCTTCGGCAAAGACACACCCGTCTCTGGTATTCCGTCATATAGCATTACCTGCACAATGTCAACTCATGCTACTCACGTTTCGTGCCCTTCGATTTGCTCTATCATGAAATCTATTTCGTGGCTTCAATTATAGCTTACTATTTTTTTTCTTTTTAGCAAAATAGAAAAGTAATAATTATCAATATGTGTCCCAGTCGAGTCTATTAAATAATCGACATTGTGATTCTGAATTTAAAATATCCAAAGCGCTGCAGACTGGATTGTAGCGCATTCATATTTATAGTAGATATATAAGTAGCTTAAACTAAATTAAAACCTCACTTTTTTCATTGAATTCGTGTTACGCAACAAGCGGATGTAATACAAACAAGAAACACTGAATTCGCAATCTATAGAGAACATCGAAACTATTTGACTATTCACTAATATCTATGTCGATTAGAACAAAAACTCGCTGCAAAAAAAAAAAAACAAAAAAACAAAAAAAAAAAAAAAACGGCGCAGACAAAAAAAAGAGAAAAACAAAATCAAAACAAATTAAGAAATGCTACATTTGGTTTTGTTTTTGGTTTAATTCTTTTTCTTTTTTGCCTATAAACCTTGTGATAGATGATATCAAACCGGTTCATCGACTTTTTAAAATTGCTGGAAATGCTTTCATTACAAATGCTGTTGCCAGCATTTAGTTTGCTCTTCTATGATGGAGGTATATAAGGTATACGGGTTTTATTGCATGTTTTGCTTTAGGCAGAAATTGATTAAGAATATGTAATATATATAGTTGTATAGTTTGAAAATACTGAAATACTGAATTAAACATATAATTTGGTTAGGAGCCCACATCTTTAGAATTGAGATTATAATTTTTTTTTATAAGCATTAGTTGCTTATAAAAAAACATTAAAATATCATTTTAAAGAAAAAGAAAAGTAGTTTACATGTTATAAACATTTGCTAAATAAATCAAAAATGCAGCGCAAACAATCGTAAACAAATTTAAAAATTTCATATATATATATATATATATATATATATTTTTTAGTTTGCATTTTTTTTCAAAAGTTTGTTTGTGCTGCATTTTTTTATTTCTTATTTATTTTTATTTTATTTTTATTTTTTTTTTTGAGCCATTCTCCCTCTTTTTTTTTAGTGCTGGCTTCGTATTTAATTTTATTGCAGTAGAAGCAACAGCATGAAGAACAGTTTGCAACACCTGTATGTCAATTCAAGTTCTGGCCAAAACCAGTTTTATCGGCTAATTGCTGCATCGCGGTCTCGAGGGTTATTCCAATGCCCTTCGCTCCCCTTAATTTGATTTTAAGCCCCAGCGACCACCCTCGCACCCCGCCTTCAGCTCAGTCGACAGCTCATTTAGATGTTGTGAGATGCAACACACACACACATAATATATATATATATATATATATATATATATATATATTCACACATTGACTCTCTCTGTGTGTGCGTGTGCGGTTTTGTGGTCGTTTTCCCGACCCAGTTAATACTCGACTTATCGCTTTGATTGTTTCCTGTCCAATTAATGCATAGGAAAATTCGCCAATGTGCTCAAAGATTTTATCATTTTTTTTTTGTGCTTTTTTCATAGCCATCAGATAATAGTTATGTATAGATAATAGATATCGGGCTAGGATTGGACTACGGCAAACAACTACATATATATTCAAATATTTTATTCATAATTTATATTACTCTATTTAACTATAATTAAGAAAAATAAATTTATTTCATTTATTCAAATTTGAATTCCAATATATGATAATACCATGAATGAATTCAAAGCTTCTTTCTTCTCAGCCACAAATGAAAAGCTCTAATATGCTTCAAATAAAAATCAAATGGAAATTAAAAGAGTTTTCGAATAAACTGTTAAACTGTTCAAGCTTTTATTAGCTTTCCCCATAGATCCTACAAAAAAAGCAAAAACAAAAGCAACCAAAGTGGCCCAAAAACTTGGCCAATTGTTTTGGGGCTTAGCTAAATAGATTGACAAACGTTTAGCCAATCAACCGGAAAGTGGGCAACTGGGATAATATGTGAAATTAATTCGCTTAAGTATGCCATAGGCATATATATATACGCCTCCCCTATATGGGATGTGTAGAGAGAGAGGTGGAGAGGGGGGACGTCCTGCAAGTACTTAGAAATGAAAACAGACGCTGATGACGCATGGGCAAAGGGTGTGCCTTGGCTAAACACACGAAGGATTTGGCCAGGCCAGGGGAGGGGAGCTGGTGTTTGGGGGCGGGGGATTTGCGAGTGTGGAGACCATAACAAAATAGGCGCCAATGCGACGCGCGCTATTTGGATCGCCTTGAGGGTGGACCTAAGAACATAGCTGCCCCAAACCTCGATTAAAATGGCACATAAATGTTTGTCTATCATGAAAGAGAAGAGAAGGAGCGAGATAGAGAGAGAGAAACTTAGAAGGAGGCAACTGCTCTAATGAGTATTATGATGACATACGCACAGGAGTTGGGCGGAATGGAAGTGAGCAGCAACAACTGTTGCTTGTCTTCGCTGCTCTGCTCACCCCCTGCTCCCCCCTGTTCCCCTCCTCGACTCCTGGCTCTTCTGTTCTCCACAACTTGAGAGTCATCGTGCCTGAAGCACATAAATCAAGTAAATTCAAGTGTGGGGTCAACTAACGCTCACCTCAACACATGCAAATGTAGACGAATTGAGGGTCTGCAGCAAGCTTCAGCTTAGCCGATTTTAATAGGCAAATGCTACATGTAATACAATTAGAAACGGGTTCCGGCTGGAGATCTGTTCAGGCTGGAGCGACTTTGAGAAACTATTTAAGATAGAAAATTGATCAGAGCGTAGAACTTTTATGAAACTCTATAATTGTTATACGACCTTTAAACGGATTATGCCTTATTCAAAATAAACAACTTCCCGAAGGCTCAGGGTCTAAAATACTCATAAATTTTCAAATACTTTAACTTTTCACTAAATATATTTAATAATTTGTTGATTATACGCCTCGAGCTCAAGCTTTACTGCAACCGTGCTGACTGAATCGCATCTAACTCGAATCGAGTGTGAGCATATATATGTATATAAGAAATATATATACACACATATACATATATATTTAGTAAACAAGTCCGTAGCGCAAACACCATTTTCACACTTATCTAGTCGCTGGGCCTAAACAACTGGGAGTCCCACGACAAATGGTGCGAAATCGCATATTTAGTCAAAGGCCACATAAAACTACAACCTCAACAATGTTAAACAAATACAGTAAACACTTTAGGTAACGGACAGCCAAGTTCACTTGCCTACATAGACTAATAAATTATTGATCTAAATTTTTAACCGTGTGCGCTTTAACGAGTCTCCACTGTGCTTGGCTCTTTGAGCCACATGTGCGTTCAGCGGTCAGCTGAATTATTAACATTATTTGGCCTTCGCTGAGGCGCTCAGATGTCGAGCAACTGGACATGCAAACGTGTCAAAGTAGTGGGTGGGGCGCGCCATTGGGGTGTGTGCGGCGTTTAGGGGCTGGAGGTGCTCAACTGTTCTATATAGGTCACGGGCTCTTTAAGTTTGTTTACCGCATCGCCAGAGACCAGCGCTGCTTGAGTGCTATTATTAAAACTTGTCGTCTGATTGCACAATCCCTACTCAGAGCTGTGTGTCCCCCGCCGTCCGCGACTCCTAACCCTACAGCAACTTCCTTTGCTCAAGTTGGCCATTGCATTCGAGCCATAAACAAGGTTCCCGATGAATCCTGTTTACTGTTATGAAGCCAACTGTACTTACTCGACTTTTTTATGTAAATGTTAAGCAAGTTGCTCGTGTGGAAAGCGGGGGAGGTAGACAGAGAGGCGGGGTCAAGCCCTACATGTGCCGCACGCACTTTTCATGAGCCACATACTAATGTAAACTGAATTCAACTAGCTGAAGTGCCTTTTGTTTGACCAGATGAAAACAAGAAATATATATAAACAAGTTTTAATTGCTTTTTCAGTTTAAGAGAAACCCAAATTGATTTCTAAAGAAAATTCGATTTTTTTTATCGGCAGAACGATCATTATATATGCAAACTATGTTTGAGCATGTATGTTACATAAGTATTTTTGATGAATATATGAAATAAGTATAAAACTATGGCACATAAAGCTATAGATATACATATGTATATGTCATATATGTATATAACTATGATATATTTGATTTTAGGTATAGCTATAAAGATCTACAATATCTTAAAAGGAACATCATTTTGAAATTTGGTTTTATGCAGCATACCCAAATCACTTCCTATTCTATTCAAAATTGAATTGCTCTTTTATTTGCCATATAACTTATATATAACATTGATTCTTCGCAAGGCGAGAGCGAGAGCGAGAGCCAATGTCTGTTTTCTTTCAGTTTTTCGTTCGTAATAATAATTATGTTTGCTCTGCTTTTCAATTTACATTCGTATGCGTCAAATATCGCATATAGAACAGCTTTTTGGCCCGTTTCTATGTTTCTATAATGCCACTCATTTGGCAGCTTGCCTTGAAATATATTTCATTCGACACATCCATCTCTCGCTCTCACACATGCTCTCTCTCTCTCCCTCTCTCCCTGCCTCTCTGGCAAGTACGAAAATAGATCAACTAGAAGCAGCAAATGCCAAAAAGTCTTGAAATTATTATTACGAGCGGCAAAGAGTTCAGCTACCCTAAATCAAATTGAGGTCTAGAAGCGGAATATGAAAAATAATGATATAAGACTTTTTACATCTAACCCTTACTTAGCCCCACGGATAAGGGAGGATTCTATGATATCATCTGCACGATAGCAATGACATAAACTGTATAGCTTAGCTACTATATGGACATATATTACTATATATAACTAAATTCAACTTAATTATTCAATCTTTATCGAATCCCAATTAGCATTTTTTATAGTTTACCCAATCGTAACCCCAAACTCCACGTGGTTCAGCTAGCTAATTAAGCGTGCAGTAATTTCCTTTGGGCCAACCAATTTGAAGACAGTTTTATGTAAATGTCAGCGGAAAATGGGGAAAAACTAAGTTGTGAAAAGCTACAACAAACAGGACCACCAAGAGAGTCCGAACTAACTGCCCAACAGTATGATCCAAATCAAGGCCAGATAAAGATACCAATGACATTTACTGTATTACATATATGATGTATATACATATGTATATACATATATCTGTGTTAAATTGATGTACATTTATATATCACATATACAGTTTGGCTATCCATCATATTGAACTAAGTAATTGTTCGAGTCATATGCAAGTTGCTCGAAGTAAATTTATCGATTACAGTTGTGGAGAAGTGTGTGTAGATATACATGTGTATATATAAATATATATGTGTGTGTAGGTGTGTGTGCATGTAATTGAACATTGCTGAAGACATAAGAATGTTGGCTGGCTTCTAATCGCAGTACAATCGCCTTGATATTGGTAACGCACGCGCTGCAGGCGCCCTGGTCGGCGCGTTCTGGGCGAACAGACAGACAGACAGAGATAGAGAGAGAGAGAGAGAGAGAGAGGGACAGTCAGACAGAAAGCCGGAATAGCTGACTGGCGTCATAGACCAGCGGCACAGGCGTCTGGGCCAACTGCCAACCCCGTGTGGTCATTGCCAAACTTATTTCCTTGTACTTGAAAGCAATTCGTTTCTTTTTTCCATTTTCGTGCCGCTTGGTAACAGCAAAAGGCGAAGACTGATTGACTGGCAGATACCTCAACATAACATAAACATAAAGTTGAAGTCCATTGATACATAAAACTATAATTCATATTCTATAATTAGGGGAACTCGATAAGTATCGATTTCAAGCATTCATATTCTAACGTAAACGAATCTCTGAATATCTAATCATAGAGTTGTTAGTACATATTCCATGTATGTATATTAATATTAGATATTAATATTAGATATTAATAATAGTACTTTAAAATATCGATAACTAAGTTGAGATCGTACAACAATGGAGCAGAGTGAATGATTGCCTAAGCAATAAAGTCAATATTTGTGCTTATATCTTATAATAATGTAATTAAGTGAATTGATAGACTAAAAAAAAATCTTTGTTTATATGTCAACCAATTGCTGAATTAGTCAGACTAATTTAATAATTATGGTTGCTCTAATATATCGATAGGTTACACCAAAGTTCTAAACATATTCATAGGTCTTATCAGATTTATTGCTCATACACACTATGTAAGATGTAAGAATCAAAGATTATACCCTTTACTATACCCTGTTAGATCCCCATGTATACAAGTTTTATGAACCCGACCAGGCCAGAGCCGGCCACAACTCAATACAAATCAACTTAGCCATCCAATATGAAAAGTCGTTTGCTGACATTGATTACTTATTGATAGATGTTTTTCGATTTTTTACTGAACGTTTTTTGTTTTTCATCCCGTTTTCAGTTTTTGTTGCCTGCTGTACTCGACATTGTATTCAATATTCATTCATACGATTAATTTGTGTGTTTTGGGAACTCGAAACGCGAGCCTCGCACTTTAGGTTGTTGCTGACGTTGCGTTATTTATGCAGTTGGCAATCGATGGGGTTGGGGCAGCGGCAGGTTACGGGTTGGGCATCCATTCAATGCGATTGTAGAAAACGAGCAAAAACTGGATACTAGCTGGCGAGTCGTCAATGCTATTGACATTGAAATAATCGTAAACACAATCGAATAATACCTATGTATGTATGTACATATTTATATACAAAGACCTATATACTAACACATACATATACGTATGTACATGTATATATGTATCTATGTATACGCCTTTTCAGTGGTCAGTAGTTGGTTCTATTTGTTGTTCTTCTTCCTTTCTGTTTGTTGTTTTTATTGTAATTACTGCATTTGCTGCGGTTTCTATCCGGTTTTCCGCGGTGCCACAGCAGGAATGTATAAAGAATCTATAAACAACAACAACAACAACTGCAATAACAATGGCAACAAAGTCTTGCAACTTGCAATTAAAACTATTTTCAATATTGATCGATTATTCAGTCTAATCGTTAGCGATTAATTTCTTATTTTTGGTAGAAATATTTGACTTCTCAATGAATTTTTAATTTAATGTTGATACTTTAGATTTAAATCCGTGTGAATACAAAACATAAATGATCGATTTTTTAAGGTTTTAATTAATTTCCTAAATTTTTGTTACTCTTCCAGGTCAACTTTTCTTGTTCTATACGATATTTTATATCGTCCTCGCCATATTGTTTACCATATGCATGCAGGTTATGTTGTCCACTGTGGACAATCACCAGCCCAAATGGCAGCTGGAGCAATCTCTCATTGGCACCAATCCCGGCCTGGGCATTCGACCACTGAGCGAACAGACCGAGCGTGGCTCGGTGATTGGATTTGATATAAAGAAGGCGGCAGAGAGCGATTATTGGATTGGTTTGATAGATGATTTCTTAAAGGGTGAGTGAAAAGTACAATTTTTGCTGTGAATACCAATATGTATGTGTGCTCTTCTATATAGATTATAATCACACTGAGGGTCGTCAGATGAAGCATTGCGATTTCAAGCAAACCCACAATCCGAATGATGTTTGCGTCGTGAATATTGAGAGCTTTGGGCCGTGCTCATCGGCGAATAGCTATGGTTATAAGACGGCCGAGCCCTGCGTCTTTCTGAAGCTGAACAAGATTTTTGGATGGGTGCCAGATGTCTACGAAACCCCCATCAATGACATGCCCTCCAATCTTGCAAATGTCATCAATAATACGGCTGCTGAGGAGGTAATGCTCTATCCATTAATAAGGATACTCGTCTGCTTGTCAAAATATCAATAGTCAATCAGAAAATAAAAATAAATTCATTTTAATATTTACAGCGTCAACAAATCTGGGTTTCATGCAATGGACACTTTGGCAAGGATAAGGAGAATTTCCAGAATATCAGCTATTATCCCAGCCAAGGCTTTCCCACCTATTACTATCCCTACCTCAATCAGCCCGGTTACTTGAGCCCCATTGTTGCTGTGCACATCAAGGCTCCGCCATTGGGCTTTATGTTAGAAGTGGAATGTCGGGCATGGGCTAAAAACATTATCTATAGCGGTAGCTTACGCGATCGCATGGGTTCGGTTACCTTCCAAATATTGGTTGACTAAACCAACAAGAACAAGACCTTATGTGATTGCTATTAAAAAATGAAAAAAAAAAAAAACACACACACACTTAGTGAAGAAATTCGAGACCAACTAACAGAAAAACAACAACATCATCTTAGAGCGTTCAAATTTTAATGTATTGTATATATTTATATGAAGAGAAAAGAAAAAGAAAGGGAAAATAATATCGACGTACGTCAATAACAAAGCAAAAACTAATTACAAATAAATTTTAAAAAATATTGAGCGATATATTCACAAAAGTTTAAATCGTATACCCGCAATTGTTGTTAATTAGAGCTTCTGGCTTTTCTTTGTTTTTGCAATTAAGTTAACCATTAAATTAATATTTAATTTATAATTTTGTAAATGCATGTGAAACATATATTATTAATTTGTCAGTTGTATGTAGTTTATATTTTCATAAATTTTATTATTATTGCCTTTTATCAAAATTCTTCATAGAAATCTTTTACTTTCTATAAAATACATAAAAAAAAAAAACAAAAAAAAAAAAAACAAAATGTTTTATCACATTTTCCCAATAATTATAAAGAAACAATGTCCGTGCATCCAAGTAGATGTATTAAAAAGTATTGCAAATATATATATTTATCTATATATATATCTCGTTTAGTGCAATTTTTAGTAATAGCAACGAATACAATAACAAAGGCAAATTCCAGGAAAATAATGTTGTGTTAAAGTTCTAAGCTTTGTTTTTGAGATTTATAGCGCTGGAAAATTTTTAAGTAAGTTCTCTTTTGTTGCATTAATGAATAAATAAAATACAAAAATATTAATTGTATATTTTGTGGGAGTAAAAAAAATTTAGATTTACCAGTGAAGTTGAATATTTTTAAATTGGCGCCAACAAACAAACGATTTTGACCAATTTTAATAGTCTGGCAGCACCGCTGAAATGCAGCTGGGATTCTGCATGCAATTGCGCTGACACCTTGTCGATAAATCGGGCTAATGAGACGAATCGATATTTATCCCATTCCTAAATACAAAAAGCGGCGCTGCCAACTTCCCTGCCAAACAGCTGTGCGCACATCACAATTGTGCTGACAGTTTGTCGATATATCGAAAAAAAAAATTCATCGGAATTTCTTGTTCAGCTTTTAGCTGTTTACCCTAAGAAAATTGCAATAAAAGTAATAAATTCTTATTGAATAAGACGATTTAAAGTGGTGCATGATTAATATATAGCTGTTAAGTGATGGCGCAAACGATAGATGTGGCCTGCGTTAAGGAGGAGCAGTGCGAGGCCATTTGCAATATGTTCAAGAATCAGGATTGGCAATTGACGATGCGCCACAGAGATTTGGGCCTGGTCAAGATCGAGCAGGACATGAGTTTTGTGTGGCAGAGCAGCGCCAATGCCAGCAGCACTGACAACAAACAGCGGCAAGCAGCAGAAAAGCAAACAGTGAAGAAGTGGGACAATTTTGCTGTTGAGTAAATTTGGTCTTGTCAATAATTTCCCCATTCCCTAAATAGATTTCAGAACGGCAGCGAAAAGCCCTTCAAGTGCGCCCACTGTCCCAAGGATTTCGCAACGAGCAGCAATCTCAAGGTGCATCTCACACGCACACACTCGGGCGATCGCGAGCGACCTTTTCTCTGTCCCACCTGCCCGAAGTCCTTTGCGACGAACGACAACCTGCAGAAGCACATACGCAGGCATTCGAGCGAAAGGACACTCAGTTGCCCACACTGCCCGAAGCTGTTTGCCACCAAGGACAACCTGCAGAAGCACATCCGTCGACACTCCAGTGAAAGGACGCTTATTTGCCCGCACTGTCCCAAGGCCTTTGCCACCAACGACAATCTCCAGAAGCACATCCGTCGCCACTCGAGCGAGAGGACCCTCAATTGTCCGCACTGCCCGAAGGCGTTCGCAACCAACGATAATTTGCAGCGGCACATACGCGGACACACGGGCGAACGGCCATTCAAGTGTCCCTATTGCCCCAAGCCCTTTGCCCAAAATCGTGATCTCAAAGCGCACATCTTGGAGCACACGGGCGAGAAGCCCTACAAGTGCCCGCACTGTCCCAAGGCGTGCGTGCGCAGCGAGGGCTTGAAGAAGCACATTCTGCGCCTGCACAAAGACATTGAGCCGGAGCCGACGCAGACGACTGCCAAGCAGTGCGTAGATCGTAGATATCTTATCTATCAAATGAAATAACTCCATGTCTATATATATCTATAAATATATATATACATATACTTTCATAGTTGGCAAACGGACAAAACTTTTGCTGCGGACGCGGATGGACGCGTCATCATGTACAAATACGATCTGAGCAAGCAAACGCGAGCGCCCACAGGCGAGGCGTAAGAGCGCCACAGGCCGAGCCATCTCTTGCTCCACACTATGGAGCGACAACTATTCAAAGCGAACTAGAGAACTATTGCCAGGAGCAAACGAAAAACCTCATCGCCAGCCTAGAAAATGGGTGTAACCAGAGAGCAGACTAGGCAAAATTATATAAAAACTAAACATTTACTATGTAGCTTTTATAGCCAGCGAGATCGAAGCCGAATATACAATATCGAAGACATATTTTGTGCTATGTGCTATGAATTCATTTTGTTGTATATATATACGATATATATATAGTATATATGTGTATGCATATAGCACAACTACATCATGGGCTCATGCAATAGTTTCGTTTATTTTATTTTACAAAAATAAAATGCATTTTATATGCTAAAACATACAAAATGTGCAAAAATTATGTTATATTATTATTATAGAGCATAAGTTCAACTTTATTTTAAGCAAACATTAAACATTAAACGACTCATGTTAACTCCAAGTTAATTGCTGGCTCATAAATCTATATCATTAATAATTATCTCTTAGAAATGTTAAATTAGAAATTTGATTTTATTTCATAAGAGTTTTGGAAAAAAACTGACCAAAAAACAACAGAACCTATCTAAAACAAAGTTTTTCTATTTATTTATTATTCATTATAATTGTTTTGAGGTTTAAAAGATATTTATGAATATTAAGAGGGATATCCCATGGCTAAAATTATCTATAGTTCTGCTTGATAAGGATGTATAGACGCAAACATGTGTCTTTTATCATCATTCTGCTTTGCTAGTCAATTTCTCTCCAGACATATGCCATTATTCATAATGAAGCATTACTAATATTACCAGAAATAATCGTAAACTTAAACCTAATTCAAATCGATTCTACTGGGCACCATTTGGATTAGTTAAAATGTATATATAAAATTAAAAAATAAAATATTTAAAAAGGTTTATCTCATATGATTAACCTGGGACCTGCTGAACCATTTCAATTAGTAAAAATATTATTGAAATTATTAAACTTTATTAGTAGGTTTTATTAAATGGGAATTATTGTTCCTATATTACAGATATTACAGAATATTTCTTTAGTTCATTATTTGTTGTTAATTGTCTCTTGTGAATTTTGGATTATTCTTAGATATTTATTATGTCATTTGCAAAATTTTCTTTCTCTGTTTTTATATAATATAAAGTAATCACAAAATATTATTATCACAATTTGCGGATATAAATATTGTATTCATTTCATATTTTCTAATTATATAATTTTTTATATTTATGTATATTATTATATTTGATATTCATTCAATTTCCAATAGTTCAACAATGCGAGTAAAAATTTGTAACTACATCAAGATTAGTTTTAGTTTAAGTCAAAAATTGTAATTTAGCTGAGACGAAATTTGAAACGGTTTTCTCTTGTTATAGTATAGTTTATAGTCGAAAAATAAGTGCTGGTAGGGTATTGAATAAGTTGGGATTAGGTTAGGCGAAACACTCGTTAAGTATGTTGAGCGCCCCACAGTTCCGTTTCATGATACATTCGGTAAACATTATCCCTGATTAGCTTGGCTTTGTCTGTAATATGGTTTACAGGCGTATTAGTTGGGGTTGTTAGTTGGGATATTAATAAAGTATATATATATATAATAAAATATTTATAAATAGTCCACTCACCCTTTGGTAGGTTGAGCGCCACAACATGTTTCTTCAGAAAGTCCAGGCACACATCCTGAGTTGTGCCCAGGATGTGCATGTTACACGTAAAGGCACTGAAAGAACAAATTGGAGAATTAAAAGGTTTTTTTAGAAATACCAAAAAAGAAATCGGAAATAATAAAGTGACTCGGTTTTTCGTAAAGCTAAGAGACAGGATCAATTATTTCTTCCTGTTTCTCTACAGCTATTTCGAAAGCCTCCTAGCTCTCTATCTTCATAAGCACTTCCGTCAAGTTTTCAAATCAGAGCCAACAACGCACCTCAATTGCCGAAATGCAATATCCTCCTGCTCCTTCGCGGACTGCGGCTGGCCCAAGCTGCATTTGCTGGACTTGCGATTAGCTGTTGCCGCCGGCGGCGCTATTTGATGAGAGGAGCTGGAAGGGGAATCAGCGCCATGCTTGCGAGCAGGCGTAGCCTCAGCAGCTGCTGCTACAGCCTCTACGGTCACTGTAGCATCTGCCTCTGCCAGACGCTGTTGTTGCTTTGCCTGCTTACGTTGCTGCCGGCGCAACTGAGAGCTGAGTCGATGCTCGCGTTCGGCCTGCATGGAATCGTGGAAGATGGCGTTCCAGAAGCGCGGCTGCTGCCAGAGCGGCTGCTGACGCAACGATATGAACAAATATTCGCGATATGGTTCACAGCCAGGAACTTCAACTAGAAAACAAAAGAGAATTAGCATAAAAGTAGTATTATATCAGAGCTGCAAATCTACCTTCGTGATAGAACAAGAAACAGAGATTCATAAGCACGGCTGCTGGCGCATAATCCTCGCATTCGCCGCACTCAAAGAGAGCCAATGCAAAGTATTGAGCAAGTGCATTGAATGTCAGCGTTTCCATTCGTTTCGACTTGTTGCGCTGTTCGCTGAGAAACCGAGTGAACCACAGCCGACCCATCTCCAAGCGTAGCAGCACACCAAACTCTGACTTCAGCTCCAGATTAACAGCGGCCAAGTTATTGAAGAGCAGATGAGTGAAATGCTTCATGAACTCCTTGACGGGCTCCTCCCCAGCACGACAATCCAAACTTATCGATGAGGCCCACGATGGCACAGAGTTCTGCGACTCGGAGCGTATGAAGTTGCGCCAGTCGCTGGACTCCATACTCGGGCTAGCCTGCAGCTGATCGGGTTCATCTCGCAGACTAGTCAACGTGCTGCTGTTCGAGGTGCGGCTGCGTGCAGGCAACCGAATGGAGCTGACCTCGCCCCAGGGCTGACGTGCGATTGGGCCAACGCCAGTGCCGCCTTCTGTGGGAGGCTGCACATCGATTTGGGGAGGCATGGCTGTGGCAGTAGCTTCCAATAGTTCGCTAATACGCTGCATATCCTTCTGCATGTCCAGCTCACTGCGACGAGCGCCCGCAATGGGTCGATGCCGTTCATAGCCACCCGAATGACGCGACTCAAACTCAAGGGAATTCGAGTGCGTCGTGCTGCTCACCTCATGGGAACGCCCAGCCGTTTGCTCCGGCAGCGAAATTGAGCTGCTGTCATCGCTACTGGTGCCGCTGCTCGACGAAGATGGCGAACTGGAGCGCTGCTTGTGGTTGCCATGTCGAGAGCGAGAGTACTCCAACCGAGGACCTACAAATTATATCTATATAGTATATTCTTTGTCTCTTAATATTATTACATTTAGTAGGGCTTACGCGGCGCCAAATTTGGCTGTCTGTAGCGACTCGAGATGATTTCCTCATGCGCACGACGCGCTTTGACGCGACGTCCCTCGAAATCGATCTTCGTATAATCAATTGTCTCATCAACTGTAGAAATTATTAGAAAACATATTAATTATTTGAAATTTCTGTTAATATTCATTTTTGCAAAACTAACATTTGGGCAAATCTTCCTCATCGTCGTCGCAATAATCCGAATCGCTGCTACTGCTGCTCAAAGTTAACTGTAAATGGAAAAAATGGCTGCACTTAGTAAATGATGTTGCCACCCTATTAAAAAAATTACTTTGCCAATAGATCATAAATAATAATAATATTTGAAAAAATATATGAAATAACAATACAAATTATATTTAAATAGAGAAATTAAAAAAACATTGTTTTGCATTCTATTTCATTTTTATAATTATGTATTTTGTTCAGCTACTGCTCAGCCCTGCGTAGCCTTACTGAATGTTACTGCTATTGGTTGCAGCAAATACTACAAGTAATTTACTAAAGTGCGCTAAAATTGCACTAACAAAAGAGTCAAGTGAACAAATATAAAAGCGATCAATCACTATTAGACAGCATTTGAAACAAAAGCACAATTGATGTATGCAGTAAGCCCTTTGGCCTTGGATAAGCGAATGCCGTTGGCAAGTCTCAAGGAGGAAGTGAACTAAATTGATTGCATTTGGCGCTTGCCGCTGCAGCAGCACCAGCCGTCATGCATGTGTGGTGTGAAAGAGATAGACTAGACGACAATTGAGCGAGCGACATAATCCGTAATTAACAGCTCAACAAAGAAAAGAAAGACAGCAACAGCAACAGCTGTGCCGCTTACTCTTAACTCGTTTATGCTTGAAGCGTCGAGCACGCAATTTAATTATTTTCAAAGCGACAAAGCAGCAGCCAATGCTGCGCAGCACTGTTCGCAGAGAGTCAAGTACAATGCAAACAGCTGAGGCCAACCCCCAAGCTGCAGCTGGTGCTGCAACAGCAACAGCAATAGCAGCAGCACAGCAGCTACCCCAACAATAATATCCGGGCCAAGTGAAGGTCAAACGAAACGAATGCAGCAGCAAAAACAAAAACTATCAAAATGTGTGCTGTTATTGTTATTGCTAGTGCTATTGCTATTCTGTATATTCTGTTCCCATTCACCCACACAGACAGCCTGACAGAGAGCGCTTTCATTATCAAGGCCTTACCTTATTCGATATGCCATTGAGCAGCTCGTTGCTGTTGCCCAACACTGTCAAAAATTTCGACTTGAGTGCTCCGATGCTCGGCGTTCTTTCCATAAATAATTTAATTTTCGATCTTTCACCGGCAAATGCCGCCGGCGGGGTGCCCGGTGTGGGCGCGCGAGTGGGCGGTGGCTTAGCATCGACCATTGTTGTCACGTTTAGCTATTTGCTTTATCGAGTAGTTCTAGTTGTTGCTGTTGTTATTGTTGTTGTTGTCGTTGTTGCTTAGGCTATTTTTAGCCGTCATTTAATAAGCGTTTTGCGTCTCGTTTGACTGACCGTTGACGTTGATGTCGACTGCGACGTCGACGGCGACTGCGGCTTCAACTATCGATTTTTCGTATATAGCACAAAGCAATTCGTCTCGACATCGCCCTAAGCAGCAGCAGCTCTTCGTCTTCGTCTTCTTATAGCTTGGTCAGCTTTGCTATATTTTATCAAGTTTTTATTTTTTAATCTCGCTGCGACAGGAAATAATCTTTGAACATAGTTTAAATTTATGCAGCTGTTGGACACTTAAAGGTTTTTTCACAAGTAAAGAGTCAAAGAGTTTCTTTCTCGTTTACTGTAAATTATTTTGTATTGGGTTTTCTTTTGGTTAATGTTAAAATAAATTAATATTTGTATATTTATTTTTTAAACATTTTAAAGGTTTCAATTTGTTTTAAAGCTTTTCAAGTGAAACATAAAATATTTCATTGTTTATAAAACACTTAAATATTTTTTAACTAATTACTCTTATTTTTAATTTACTTACTGCTCTATATATTTTATACATTTTTTTTATTGATTACTATTTACTATAAAGTCTGAAAAAGACTTTAGTTTTTAATGATGTTGATTAATTCTTTTAGTTTTTTTGTTTTTATATTGGTGTTGTATAATTTAAATTAATTTTTTTAATAAACGCTTTAAAAACTTGTATCTGTTTTTTGTATTAATTGTTTATTACTAGTATTACTCTCATTAATATTGTTACATATATATTTTTTCCATTTGATTTTTATTATTTAATTAAAATAATACTTATTATCTTTCTTGAAGGCCTTTTTATTTATTTTATATGGATTATTTAAATTATTATTTCCCAAGGCATTTAATTTCCATTTTCCGTTTCATTCACACTTATGCATTTCACTCCATAGAAACGCACCTAGTATATTAAATTGAATTGTGCTTTGAATTTTTATTGTCTATGAGCATTACGCAAATGAAATTATGCGCACGGGACACGATTAAAGGCACAATTTCAATTACAACAACTATACTATATACACACAAATATATGAATATAGATACACATATACCACACTATATATTAACTACTTTAATATTATACCTAAGCGCACACATTTAACAAGTTTTTTCCTCTTTTCCTATTTACTCAGCGGAAGGGCACGTGCGGTGTTCGAGGGAGCCGTGAAAATCGTTAAGTTTTCCACACGCGTTTCACTTGCTTTTCCTGCAACGCGCGCTGCGCAAATGCAGCCGAAAAATTGGTTTTTCTCTTTAAGAATATCCGCGTGTGAATAGCTACAATTCTTGCATGCGAGAAAAACATTTCTAGCAAGCTTTCCAAAAGCTTTCACGCTGCCAACAACGATAACAACACTAACAACAGCCGGCATTTTGTTTGTTTACGAACAGCTGGCACAAGCCGAACGCAGCACATACCACGCGTCGTGTGCCTCGGCTGCTAAACAGCTGTAAAACGTTCGGCCGACGCAGTCGGCGTCGACGTAACGCGCCGACATCAGCAGCGGGCAAGGTCGAGTCCAAGTCAATGCGTTGGTGAGAGGCACGAGCAGAGGCAAAGGCAGAGTCAGAGGCCACGGCAGAGGTAGAGGCAGAAGCCTCGGCAGAGGCGCAGGCAAAGGCAGAGCCAGAGGCCAAGGCTTTTATGAGGAGTGAAGAGTACAGACTTATCAAAAAATGCGTGCTTGCAATTATTGGGCTTCTGCCTCTGTCCGCTGCTGCTTCGTCTTCGACCTGAGCTCTTTGGCAAATCCGTTTTGCATGTCAATTACAGTTAGCTCGATTTGCACTTATTACCGTACACCCACACACACATATTATTAGTATGAGTGAATATATCTACATACATTTGATTGACATTGCTCATACCACATGTTGCGCCCACTCACATTGGAAGCTTGTCGCGAGCCGCCAATAATAATGAGAATAATTCGCAGTGGAAATTGCTTTTCGTAATTTTATAAGTAAATTTTATTTGTACACACAAACAAAGCCAAATTTTATTTGCTGTTGTTCGTTGCTTTATTATTTTGATTTGTACTCACTCTGCCGGCAGGTGGCGCTTCAGAAGCGTGCTAGCATATTATTTATAGCAAATAAAATTCCTGAACTTTTCAACTTCTTGCGCTCTCCTATTGATTTCTAAATTGAAAAAATTTAAAGTATACAACAATGTTAATATTCAAATGATAAATATACAATAAATGATATAAACAACAACGAGGTCAAGGTAAGGCATGACTCTAGGGGTTTATATTTATTTATTATTTGATCACCAATAAAGCGAATGCTTTTTAATTAGGCGAAAACATTTTTATTATGGGAAAGTTTTTCAAAAATTAAATCTACGATTTTTTACGATATATATGTATTATTATTTCTATAATTTAAATATTATTTATTTGATTTTAGAAAATAGTAAATCGGTGTTTTTAATAATATATAATGATATGATGATAATTAAAGATTACATTTATATGAATCAACATTATGAACAAAATTTCTTGTTATTTATTTTTACAACAGAATAATATATAAATTATTATTAATTTGAATAAATAATATACACTATAACGTACCACAAAATCCATAAATTATATGACTAAATGCAATAGGAAATGCAGCCCACAAAATGTTTAACAACAGAAGGGAAAATGGAAAACAAACTTTGAGCACATGCGGGAGATGAGCTGGTCTGTCCAAACGTTGGCTATGTAGTATTTATAAAATAAAGAGAAATCAAGAAAAAAAAAAAAAAAAAGGCACAAATGACAGAGACACATTGAGCAAGAAAATTATTGCGGCGACAACGTCTCTGAAAAATGGGGGAAAATGTTGTTTAGATGGCGAATAGACAAATCAGTTTGTTGGGAGACGATCGCCGAACGAGACCGTAGCAAAAAATAAATATATAGAAAAATACAATTTCATGTCGTGCGGCTACACATAGCACTATATATATATATTGTATATATATAAATATATATAGTATATATATATAAGGCTAACCAGCAAGCAAAATTTTTTGAGTGCGGCGCGACGTGGCAATTAAATTCGTATTATGTAAGTGAGATGAGCCCAAAGAAAGAAAAAAAGAAAGTTTATTAACAAATATAGCTAATAAACCAAAGATCTATATATCTGTATATATGTAGAATATATATTTAAAAAAAAAAATAATAGAAGAAGCAGACAAAAAGTGTGTGCTATAAATAAACACAACTAAATTTAAATCCAAACGGAATCGATAAACTCTTTGACTAAAAGTTCAAAACATTTCACAATTTCGCAATAAATAATAACCAAAATTTAAATACGCAAATTGAATTTTCCTATTTTATTTTTAATACAACCAGCTAAAAGGAAAAAAGCAAAAAAAAAAAAAAAGTTGAAATCACATTGTGCAAAAATAAACGCAAAAAATACTTTTTTTTTGGGCAAAGAAATTAAAGTGTTTAAAAATAGTTCTGTGCGCACGTTTAAGTGTGCGTGTGAGTGGCTGTGTATGTGTATGTACATGTGTATTGGTGTGTATTAGCTGGCTCCCAGGGCAGCTGCCTCAAGCAGCTGGCAACAGAACAGCGGGACGAGGAACAGGTGGAAAATGCGTCGGTACAGATGCAAAATATATAATCTACATATATAAAAGATGCAAATGCGCTGAAACTAAATTATAAAAGAATATTTAAAATATATAATACAAAAATATTAGTATATAAGAAAATAAAAAATATATTTTATATATGTATAAAATATTGTATAAGGAAAATTAAATTAAATTAGAAATCTTCCAAATTACAAAAGAATAAAACTTAAAAAAAAAGTTTTAAAGCTTATAGTCTGTTTAAACAAAAGAAAAATGCGTATGGACATACTACTTATTGGCGTTACATATATAGGTGAACATTTGACTACATTAACTTAATTAAATGGATTAAACAAAATATATGTATTATCAAAGAAAACTATGGCAGACTAAAGACAAGAAATTAAAATAAAATGCAACCGGAATATTAAAAAAAAAAAATAATAATAATAATAATAAAAAAAAAAAAAACAAAATATATATATATATAACAACATTTATTTATAAAAATCTTTACAGTTTACATTAAATTAATATTAATATTTCATATATTAAAAGCGAATCAAAAACTGAAATATTCACATTTTCATATTTATTTTAGAATCTTGTCCCTCTTCCCATGCAAAGATATTACTTATCTTGAATATTCTTAAAATATCTCATAATGCCTGACCATATCTATCCTACATACATATATCTAAGCAGACTGCATATAAGTAAAAAATAAAAAATAAAACCAAAAACGTTTCGAAGACTCGTGTGCAGTATATTTCCTATTTCGAAACTTTCAACATGATCTATATCTGTCGTCCAACAAGCGTCAATGAATTTGCTATGCTCCATATGCGGTCTCTCTCTCTCGCTCTCTCTCTCTGCTTCTCTTTCTCTCTGAATGTTTCATCTGTAATCTCTCTCCTATTTTTATTAAAGATTCTTTAATTTTGTTTTTAGATTTCTCTTTATTTTTGCTCCTTCCATATTCAACGTAGAGAGAGGTATTGTCTCTCTCTCTCTCTCGCTCTCTAACACTCTCTCTTGCGCTTGATCGGTGTTCTCTCTTTACTATTTTCTCTCTCTCTCTCTCTCTCTCTCTATTTTTGCTCTCTTCATCCTTCTCTATCATATTCATTTCCACTTAGGCTAGCTGTCAGCTCGATAATTGAGTCACACGAATTATTTCCTTTTGCTTATTTCGCAACGTTTCATAAACAAAATAAAATATGAAACATTAATGCATAGCGGCGTGCACATATACCCTATGAATTTATAACTAAATATTCCATAGTTATATATTTAATTTAATTTTCTTATTTTTATTTATTTACATTTTAAATTTTCAAATCCTTTTTGAGAAAAATCATTGCCTACTTATTGGCGTTATGTGGAGTTTACTTGAGATATAAAGTCCGTAGGTTTTTTCTATTGCCTTGAAAAGTAAATAGATTTTTCTAAATAATTATTTGATTTATAATTTTACAATTTTGTATTAATTTTTCTTATTTTGAGTTATCAAAATAAGTAGAGAGTATGTCTTAGCCGGCCTTTCAGATTTCGCTACTTGTTTTCGAATGCAACAAAATTTTTGGCCTATTTGATATTTATATATATGGCTTATTCGTGGAACAACTCTGGCGGCGTTTGGGCGTTTGGGCGTTTGCATTTCGCACTGCAGAAACTTGCCTCAACTTTTTTGGCAGAGCTGGCTAAAAATATTTAAGGAAAACGTGAATATATAAATATATTTTGTACTGTGTGTAATTGAATATGAAGTGCTTTGAAGTGTTAAGGCATATATAAAAATATGTGTATATACATATAATTATGCATATAGTTAAAGATATTTACCTTAAAACTTTTGATCAGAGAAAATATATAAAAGACTTTAAAAATATATAAATAATATAGATATAGAACGAAATATACGTGACTAGATAGTTTAGAAAATATATTCTTTTATTTATTATCAAAATATTCGATAATATTTAAATAATATAATATATATTACTAAAAACTGTATAAAATTCGATAAATTTTAATTTTTAATATCTTCTATATCTGTTTATTTTCTTTCTTTTACATAATACGTCCCAAAAATTATGTCCCACAGCAGATCAAAATAGCAACAAGAAGAAGAAGGCGAATAAATAAAAGCAAGAAGAAAAACTGTAGCCGACAAAGCTAACGACAACTATAAAGATGACGACACACCAATTGCTCAACAGAAACGTACGCACAATGCCCGACTGGGTGGTGAGTATTACCCGACTAGAAGATCTTCGCTCTCTAATAGAGTGTATACCTTGAGTACTACAAGTTGAACATTTTGCACTTAGCATGAGGCGAATGATCGCATTGGACCCAAGCCGCCGCCAACGCCAACAATGAATGGCAACGCGTCAATGAATGGAGCCCAGCTCAAGGTGCCGGCACTGCCTCCCAAAACGAAGAACACACCCGAACCCGACTACGAAGTCATCGAGTTCTCCAACCAGCAACAGTACTCAAATGAGCCCATGAAAACTACACAGATCCGAACCAAGACGCCAGGCAAGTGCATCCAAAAATAAGCAAACATTACAAATAAACAAATGAAAATAAACTAAAACATAAAGAAAGAAAGGAAAAATTAACAAATAAGTAGATAAAAGACAAAAAAAGTATGTGTATACAAAATAATAAAAATAAATAAACCGACGAAAAAAAAAATAAATAAATAAATAAAAGAAAAAAATAATAGCAAAAGAAAAACTAAATAAGAACAAGCAAAAATTATAAATAAATAAAGAATTCCCTATGCCTTATTCAAAACTTTACTCCGACAATTACTCCGAATTTCATTCCGACAATTGCTCCGAATTTCCAACAATCCTGCTTCATAGCTTACGCCATTTCTACTCCGAATTTATTAAAAACTTAACTTTATATAGACAACAAATTGAAATGCACACTCTGTGGATCGCAGAATCCGTGGGTAACCTGTGCCGAGTGCGCTGGCCAAATCTTCTGCGCCTCATGCGACGACATGTTCCACAAGCATCCCAAGCGCAAGCAGCACATACGCAAGGTGAGCTAGAGATGTTTGCTCTACATTCTATTTATAACTTTTATGATTATTATTTTGCCATTTAGGCTGCCGAGCAAGGCACTCCACCCATACCGCCCAAGGCAAGTGCTGCGGGAGCTGCTCCACCGGTTGCACCACCTCGACGCAGCAAGCGTGGTTTGTTGACACCGTTTCTGGGCCGCAAGGAACAGGTACGACACTGCACGATTTCATAAGCAAAAAACTAAACAAAACAATCAATCGAAAACCAATAAGAATCGATCAAAATAAACTTTGTACTAGACCAAGCTTTGGGTGTACATCGGTGTTGTTAGAGCTATCTATTTAGTACCAGTTTGTAAACAATTTTGAATGCTTCAATAAAACAAGAACAACAACCAAATCAGAAAAAGAAACCTTAATGCCGCCTGCCCAACAACCAAAGAGAACCAAAAACGAAAAACGAAAAACGAAAACGAACTTCTTTGCAGATGTTGCCACCGCCCTCGCCGACGCCCTCGCACAAGTCCTCCGGCGGCTGGCGGAGTCCAGCTGCTGGGCCTCAAATGAACAATCGACCGTTGCCGGAGCCGCCACGCCCGGCGCCCAGCGAGGGCGGCGGCTCCTCTCGCTCGGGCACGCCCAAATCAGTATTCGACACAATCAGCCGGCCGCCCTCGGTGCAGCTGGAGAAGATCAAGAGCAAGGCGAACGCCACATTGGATCGCATGGCACAGCTGCAGCAGCGCTATCGCCAGCAGAAGGCGCAACATGAGGCGGGCAATCCCGACCAGGTAAGGCTACATCTGTGCCACATCCACCCAGCCATCAACTATCCCTCATTGATAAATCGTCTCGTCTTGCGTGTGTGTGTGTGTGCCGATGTCTCTGGTCCTTGTCTCGCCCCACACACACTCTCTCTGTTTCTCTCTCTCTTTCTCGTTCTTTGTGCATCTAAATCTAAAAGCAGCTGAACTTCGAGCATTGGTCAAACATTTCACCATCGCCCTCGCATTTTCGTTCCGGCAGCATGTCATCCGGTTTGAATTCATCGCATTTTGATCTATCCGATGATTCACACAATTTTCACAATTCCCTGCTGTTCCAACAACAACAACAACTACGACGACAGGCCGCAGGCGCTCAGCGTCGTCAAATGAGCACATCCGTCTTCAATCTGAATAGCATGAGCCCCCGCCGTCCGCTCGCAGAGAACCAACCCATTGGCTCCGCCTGGGTGGCCAACCAGCGCATGCAACAGGTGAGTTGATCATTGATCATTCCAAAATTCACTCCTCCTTCATGTGACATAAGAACTGTTTCCTGTTTATATGACTGGTACTTGATCCTTGAAGACTGAATCATCATTTATGATCAACATTTATCCCACTTTTTTCACCTTGTGACTTTGAGCACTACAATACGTTCTTCTTTTAGGGATTACTTCCTCTCCTCCCACTCCCTCTATAATTTATTTCTTCATGGACTGATCTTTCCTCACATGACTTTTACTTCTTCACTTCTCAATCCTTCAAGGCATTTATTTGACATCCATTTCCTATGCACATTGCTCTATATCTTTCGACAATCTCTACCCCCATGCAGGCTCAGTCCATGGCGCATCTCAATTGCGCTGGCTGTCAGAGCCAACAGCCCAATTGGCCCGGACAGCCCCATCTACACGATGAATGGTCGCAGTTTGGTTCGCAGCAGCAGTTTAACAACTCGAATCTATCGCTCAACGTAGGCGCCGGCTACTTGCCACAGCATCAACAGCTCTTGCAACAGCAGCACCCGCACTATCCGCCACCTGTTTTCATGACACAGCGCGGCATAATGCCGAACATGTATCCAGGCGCTGCGGGCTACCCCATGATGCATCCAGGTGAGCAGAGCGTCGAGCAAACTGAGTTTAGCTAGACAATGAACTCTTTCATCTTATTTGTTGCACAGGTGTCATGGGCATGCCACCCACAGCTGTATCGCGTGCCGCTTCACGCGCTCGCTATGCTGCCTCGCCCACACCCAGCCGCAAGTCCATGTCGATGCGTCGGAAGCGCAGCAGCTACGTTGATGATGAGCTAACGGACGATGAGGACTCGGATCAGGACGATCGTCGCTCGCTGGTCTCGAACAGATCGGGCATGACGAGCGCCTCGAGAGCTCACCAACACCATCAGCGTCAGCGGCGCATGTCCAGTGCCTCGCAGCTCATCAGCAACGGAAACGGAGGAAACGATGAGGTGGACGGGGAGCAGCGACATGCTGGCGGCAGGCAGCACAAGATGCGGGACCGTCGTGGCTCCATAGCAAAGAGCGTGCAGAGCGAATGGCTGCCCGAGCGCAGGGACTCGAATGCTAGTGTAGGCGGTTCAGGCGGGGCGGGCACTTTGAAGCGGAGCCAACAGCAGGAGGCGCCCAAAACAAGTCGCATCTACTCGGACCTGGAGTCGGAGGGTTCGGGTGCACGCGCCTTGGTGCAAGCGAAAATACAACAGAAACTTCAAGAGGCCGATCAACAAAAGGTGAAGAGAACCGAGTCCAAGCGCAAGCCCGAAACGAAGGATGAGAATACTCAAGCTGCGGCTGTGGTGCAGAAAGTCATCGAAGCACCAGTCAAGCCAAGAGAACAGAGTGAGTCAGAGTATGAGGAAGTCGTGGAGGAGGTAACCGCATCGGAGACGGAAGAGGAACAGCCAGCGGCGACCGCAACAGTTGAGGTAGATGCTGGGGACGATGACTTGGGGCCGCCACCCTCGACACCCGATCACGAGTGGGAATGCGAGTTTTGCACATTTGTGAATGAGCCGAATATCAAGATTTGTGCCATATGCTGCAAGACGCCCTGCAAGCAGGCAGTGAAGCCCAAGGAGGCAGCTAGCCCACCGACCAAAGCTGCCCCAGTTGACCCTAAGGCAACGCAGGCTAAGTCAGAAGTGAAACTTGTGCGCAAGAGCTCCATGAAGACGACGACAAAGCCAACTGTGGAGAAGACTATTCAGCCAGCAGTTAGCCAAAGCCCAGCTAAGACTCAAGCTCAAGCAACAGCCAAGCCCAAACAGACAACAACAACTACAGCTACAGCTACTACCACTACCAGCACCGCCACCAACAAAAAACCCGCAACTGCTATCAAGTCTAAACTGAAGTCGACAGCCGGAAATCAAGCAGATAAACCGCTTGGCTCCAGTTTTTTACACAAAGGTAGGATTCTCAAGAAAATCTCATTTTTTGAGGGTACCAAGAGCTGAACCTGAGACTCATTTATAACACAACAAAACCAAAGACTCAAACACTGTACGTCCTAAACTATAACCAACTGTAACTGTTTACATCTACAATTAACGCATTTAAAATAAAATAAGAAAAAAAGGAAAAAAAAAAAAAACATTTTATACGAAATACATAGTCAAGTCCCAAACTAAAAACATACCCGAGTTTTGTTTTGTTGCTGCTCTGTTATACTAAAGCTCTCATCCATACACTTCCAGAATCCGTTGAGAATATATGGAATACACTGGATGAGAGCATTCAGGCGCAGGCGGAGCAGGTGCTAAAGCAATCAAAAAAAGTCTCCACTGGCTGCGGCGGAACACCGCCTCGCGAGCTGCCAACGAAAATGGAGGCACGTGAAATGGGCACTTCACCACCGCCGCAAAGCATCTCGACACAAGTAAACGTAATATTCAGTGTAGTTAGTCGATTGGCTTCAATAATAACTCTTGCAGACCTACGATGCTTTGCCCTTTGTCGGACAGCCAGAGATCCAGCCTGAGCCAGAACGTTTCCGAGCCCCCGAGCCGGTTAAGATGGAACGTAAGCCCTATTATCGCAGTAGCTCCCAGCTGACGCAGGAGAACGAACGTTATCGTAGCTCTAACGATTTAAGGAACATGGAAGGTATTTCCAATCAACTGACGAGAAGACCGAATTTCATAAATGACCTCAAACTGCTGCAGCATGTAAGTCGAAGATCATTTCCCCAGCCAATTAGACCCAGCTTAAAGGCCTCTACTTCCATTTGATCAATAGCAAACCTCTTCACCATTCGATTTGCCGCACGAGTCGGTGGGCTACAAGCACGAGCCAGCTAGAGATCCTGAAATTGAGATGCATATTATATTGAAAGAGCTGGAGCTCTATAAATTCACGGTTGAGGAGCTCGAGGCAGCTCTGAAATATTGTGGACCCGACATCCATCCCATACAATGGTTGCGAGAGAACTGGCATAAGCTAGTCCAAACCGTCCAAAGTCTGTCCACCAAATATGGCCAGGAGCGTGCGGAGAACACCATTGGCACCGTCTCACAGAACGAGGCCAGGGAAGCGTTGAGGAGCTCGAGCGGAAATGTCTGGCAAGCGGTCGCCGATTGCATCCAGCAGCGCCAGCAAAAGTATCGCAAGCTCGCAGCGAAGGGCAACTTTCTGAGTGAGGACATTGTGAATGCGTTGACGGCGCATCAAGGTAATGTGGAACAGGCATTGGTCGAACTGAATCGCACTCAGCTTAAACCATTTCTAATGCGCATCTGGGGCTCGCCGAATGGCGTGGAGAATGAGAGTGCGGCCGTAGATAATCGATCGGGTTAGTTAGAGTTAGAGTTCAAAGCGCATTTACTGCTCATTTTTACACACATCTCTCTCTCTCTCCCCATCTCTCTTTGCCATCGTTCCGTGTAGATATCCATGAGTTCCTCAACACTCACGCTTTGGACTGTCTGCAAGTGCAGAACAGCGAGAGTCCTGCTTTAGCCTATCCATTCGATGACAATTCTAGCCCAGCCAAGTCCGCCTATGCCACGCCCAGTCCCTACCAGCTGGAGGATGGCACATTAAAGAATCTGGAAATTCTGATTGGCAATATGGAGCAGAATCAGGCCAAGCAAAACCAGGAAGTTCTGCGTTCCATCGAGACGATGCTGGAAACTTTCAAGGGCAAACCCGATCAGGAATATGAAACGGACCCGGAAGTGATGCGTATTCTTACCAAAAGTCCCATTAGCACCTTGAAATCGCCCTCGGCTCTACCCGAGAAATCCAGTGATGATGTCAAGAACTTTGTCTGGCAGCATATTCAGGACATTGTACCCAATTTGGTGCAGCAGGTGGAGCAGGAGCTAATGGCGCCCACGGAGCTAGCCCAAGCCCCAGTCACAGTGGCGCCCACTGAGGCAGTGCTCCAAAAGGAAGCAACGCCTCCTCCGGACCCTGGCGTTTACATCATGGAAGAATTCATTAAACCAAACCTAAGAGAGAGCACCATTCGCGAGGAGTTACCTCCCAATTTCATATACGCTACAGAAATAGCAAATTTCAAATTGGAATTTGATCGTGGCGTGGAAAGAGTGCATGAACTGGAGTGGGAGCTGGATGATTTGGAAGATGCCGAGCATATTGTCTACAAAAGCTATTTGGCACCCAAAGCGGAGGCTGCCAAAGAGCAAATAGTGCCAGAGAATGTTATTAGTGGTGAGGGGAATCAGAATTCAGAAGTTCTGGAAAGCAAAGTGAGTGCACCAAAAGAGGAAATATTGCCAAAGAATCCTGTAATTGAAGAAAAGAACCAGAATTCACCAGATCTAGAGAGCAAAGTGAGCGCAGTTGGGGTAACAGAGGTTGAGGCTGCTCAAAATGTGAATACAACAGAACTTATAGTGCCTCAAGTGAAACTAGAAACGGCTGAAGCTAAAACGACAAAAGAAGTAACCCAAGAAAAGCCTATAAATCAGCCCGTCGAAACTTCATTAGCAGCTAGCTCTAACAGCTCATCTAAAGCAGAGACGGCTCCTGAACAGATAATCGCAGCACCCACACCAAGCGAGCCCACATCCCAGGAAACTGCAATAGCAGCTGAAACACAGGCTAAGCGTGATGACAAGCCCAGCACTAGCCGAGAGGCGAACAAGAGAAATAAGCGATCTCAGCTACCGAAAAAGAGTAGAGCACGAGATCAAAGTCAAAGGCCAACAAATAGGAATAGGTTGCCAAATACTGCAGAGAAAGTTGAGAAACAAAACGAAGCAAACGAGCAGCAGGATCAGACGCAGAATGTTGTCGGTGCAACAACAAATGACATAGTCCCAGAGTCAACAATTGCAGTAGTTGCAGTAGAAGAAGAAAATAATGCAAATGAAAGGGAAGCTGAGACAGAAGCTATAAAAGCTGAGCCAACTGAAGTCAAAGTAGAACAAAAAGAAGAAGCACAGACAGAAATTGATGTGATTATAGAAACTGTAGATCAAGAAGAAGCCAAAACAGTTGCACAAGCTGAAGTTGTGTTAACAGAAGTTACCCAAACTGAAGTTATTCAAGCTGAAGTTCCAGCTGAACCACAGGCAGGAGTTTCAACTGCACCACAACCTGATGAACCAACTACAACTGACTCAGTTGATGCGAAACCAACAAAAGTCCCGTCTGAGACCTTGCAGTTGATCTCTAGTTCATCAAGCGAAACATCCAAAGAAAAAGCAGAAGTTGAGGTCTCACAAGTTTCTCAGCCTGCAAACAGCACAATAGTACATATAGAAATAACAGCTAATCAGCCTCAAGAAGAGACTCAACAAATCGAAACTGTAGTGCAGGTCAATGAGGAGGCAATCAGAGCACCCTCTGCTGAACCATCTCAGATAGAGCCACCCACAGCCACAACCATTGAGCTAATACCAACAATTGCTGTGACAAGCAATCAGAAGCGCAGTCCCAAACGTTTCTCAAAAATACCCGTACGAACTCTGAGCACGCAAAGTCTGCACAGAGAAAGCAGAAATAATACGCCAGTTGAGGTTGAGGTTGAGGTCAACTCAGAGCTGCAAAACGTAGAGCAAGACATGCCAAAGGCTGAAGAGCCTGCAGTCGAGCCAGCTGTGGTATCCGTAGTAGTTACACCCAGTGAAGATGCCTCGGAGGAGGTTTTCGAAGATGCTGCCGAGTTCAGCGGCGAGGAGCAGCAACTGCATGACGACTCTCCCTCGGACGCGGAGCTCTACAGCCTCGATAGCGAAGAGCATCCACCGAAGTCACCAGACGGTGCTGAGGTCTTGCTCGTACTCAACCCAGATCAGCCCATGCAGAGCTTGAGTCTCGCTCAATCTGCCAGCAACACAACGATCAGTTCACACTCAAGTGATGAGGTCGAGCCGGTGGTATTTAAGGAGTTCATACCATCGGGCGATCCAGCCAAACAGAATCTGAGCGAGCTTGTTGAGGACACGCAACGTTTGATCAAACAAATGCGTGACGAGATAAGCATGGATGAGTTTGAGTCAACGGATGAAGACGAATACTCCGAGGACTATTCCGATGAGTACGACGAGGGCGAAGAGGAAGACTGGTATGACAGCGAGGGTGAAGAAGAGGAGGGCACCTTTAATGAGCAAGCTTCGTTTATTGAGGAGGCCTCGAGCGGTGCCGCCGGTTTCGTCGATGAGGAAGGCACTGAGATCGAAGACATTATGGAAGAGGATGAGCTCGAAGCGGAAAAGGAAGAAGAAGAAGACGAGGCTGCGGCAGAGCCATCAGCTGACATACAACAAACAGTCACGAACACCTCATCAGTCACGCCCACTAATCATGAAGATGAGAACGCCAATGGGGCAACTGAAAATGTTTCCTTTACAGGCAGCACAGCCCTTGAGCCAACCATTGAAGCTGAGTCAGTTGTAGCTGCTGCAGCTGCTTCGATAGCTTCTACAGAGGAAGTTAAAGCTGCTGTAAGCGAGAGTACTGCCCCGGAACCCCCGCTCATACCGCTAATCGAAAATAGACCAGCCGAGCTGCCTGCCGAGATAGTACTCGAATCAGAGCCGCAGCCAGCTGCACAGCCAGAGGAACCAATTGCCTTACCCATTATACCCGATCCACCTATTGTCGGTTCCGAAACCCGTCCACTGGAGCTGCCTAGCGAAACAGTACTGGAAGAGCCCAAAAAGGTAAACCCCAAAAAGACAGCCAAAACAGACGCACCAAACACAGCCAAGGCGACCAGCACACCCAAAGCAAGCAAAATACCCAAGCTAACAACAAGTGATAACAACACAACACCAACACCAACACCAACAACAACAACACCTACCACAACAACAACCAACAAGAAACTGCCATTGCGCTCCAAGTCCTTTTCCGCACCCATTGGCATCTCCTCGGTGAAGCGCATACAGCAGGAGTATTTGCAAAAGCAAACACAATCGAATGGAGCCAGCAACAGTCGAGTGCCGCTCAAGAGTAGTCCGAGCAACAGGAAATCCCTGAGTGATGCCATCAACAAATTCAATACGAAGACGACCTTGAACGATGGACCCAGCACGAGCGCTGCGGTAAACGCTCTACTGAAGCCACGCAGTCAGCCGCGCATACCCAAGAAGAAGTATCACGAAACCTGCTTCTCGGACGATGATTACGATACATCGAGCTCGGAGGAGGCGGAGCAGGAGCAGCAGGCCGAGCTGCTGCAGCGCAAGCTCAGCATGCCAGTCTTTCGCGCCTACCCCAGTGTCCAGGAGCCAGTCATTGAGGAGCCGGCGGTGTGTAGACCCTCAAGAGTAGCTCAGTGTATACAATTGGTTTGAATCTCTCCTAATTGCAGGTGCTGGCACGCAAGTACGTGGAGCAGCAGCTGGTGACGAGCATTGCGGAGGCACAAATTGCCGCCACATTGGTCAACATGAAGTTCCAGGAGGATGTCGCCTTGTGGGCCGCCAGGGAATGCTCCGATCTCGATCAGGCCATCTCCATGCTGCAGCAGGAGTGTGAGCTGTGCATGAACAACTATCCCATGAACCAGATTGTCTCCATGCTCAAGTGCACACACAAATGCTGCAAGCAGTGCGCCAAGAGTTATTTCACTGTACAGGTGGGTTTCGATTTAATTGCATGAATTGTTAAAAATCCCATCAAGAATCTCACAATGCCGAAGAATTGAATGTTGTTATTGTTGATCAATTTCTGGGAGGCATTTTCTTTATATCAGTCCTCATGAGATCTTCGACAATTCTTATCTCTCTCTCTCTCATACATACAATACTAATACATAAGCAACAGACCTTTTGCTTCGCAACTCAACGAAACGGGGACTCAATCGACTCAATCGGTTGCTCTCTGAGTTTCTACTCAGAGTGTGGGTGTGAGCAATGTTTTCTAGTGATAGAAATCCTGTCTAAGCTACAGCTTCAACATTATTTCCCTTGCCCTTTCGCCTCCCTTACAGATTACCGATCGCAGCATCAACGACTGCAGCTGTCCGTTCTGTAAGCTGCCCGAGCTGAGCAACGCAGCGCAGCATGAGGATGAGCACTTGGAATACTTTTCCAATTTGGATATCTTCCTGAAGAGCATTCTGGACAGCGATGTGCATGAGCTGTTCCAGCGTAAGCTGCGCGATCGCACCCTGCTGCAAGATCCCAACTTCAAGTGGTGCATACAGTGCTCGTCCGGCTTCTTTGCCCGGCCCAAGCAGAAGCGCTTGATATGCCCCGACTGCGGCTCGGTGACCTGTGCCCAGTGTCGCAAGCCCTGGGAGCGACAGCACGAGGGCACCAGCTGTGAGGCGTACCTCGAATGGAAGCGGGAAAACGATCCGGAGCTGCAGGCCCAGGGAGTGCAGGAGCATTTAGCGCAGAACGGCATTGACTGTCCCAAGTGCAAATTTCGTTACTCGCTGGCCAGGTGAGGGAATATTTTTGATATATTATTCTATATTATTATAAATATATTGTATTTATGCATTTGATTTCAGGGGCGGCTGCATGCACTTCACCTGCACTCAGTGCAAATTCGAGTTTTGCTATGGCTGCGCGCGCCCCTTCATGATGGGCGCCAAGTGCACCATCTCCCCGTATTGCGCCAAGCTGGGTCTGCACGCCCATCATCCACGCAATTGTCTGTTCTACCTGAGGGATAAGATACCGATGCAGCTGCAGTTTCTGCTCAAAGAGCACAACGTCAAGTTCGACACGGAGCCCATGGAGCTAGCCGACGAGCCCAGCAGCTCGAGCAGGGCCCGTGCCCAGGCACGCTGTCCCATTCCGCTGCAAAAGGAGACGCCACAGGGTCTGGTGGACACAGTCTGCAACAGCGAGGTGCCGGACAAGCATGCGGGCATGTGTCGGTGGGTCAATCGCACTTTTGAACGTCTGGAGAATTCAATATAAAATAATAAATCGTTTTCCCTTTTTGCTCACCTATCGAATAGCACGCATTACGTCGAGTATTTAGCTGGCAAGGTTGCCAAGGCCAGCATCGATCCGTTGCCCATTTTCGATTTAACGGACTGTGTTCAGGAGCTGCGTAGGCGTGGAATCGCACTGCCCGAACGTGGGCCCTGGGACACCGACGAGATCTACAAGACCATGTGCTCTGAGGTTAGTTAATCAACAATTTGATTGATTCTGATGATGCCCTAACAAATGGCTGCTTAGCCAACTGTCGGTCCTTAAGGCCAATTGAGTGAATGATAGACATATGCAGTAGGAGACTTGAAGAGAAATTGAAATTATATAAAAATGTCTGTGTTACTTTCTCCGTCTTTCTTTGCCAATTTTTGTCTGTCTCTGTCTAGTTGAAAAACAAACATATATAAGAATAGTTGAGAGTAGTTTATATATGCTTTTGTTGTCTTCTACATACCGTCTCCAGAAAATGTTAAGCAGGTGCCTTCCTCCGACATCTTCTCAATTTCCTCTATATGTCTCTGTTATGAAAAGTCTCCTTTAGTTAGATAGATAGATAACTGGCTGATAAGAAAAATTTATGCAATATTTAAAAAGGACATTATTATATATGTATATAATATATATATAAATACTCTTAAAAAAAAAAACTTCAAAACTATATAAAATATGTACATATACATATATATATAATTATTTATTATATACTTATACCCCAAAAGAGTATTTATTCTTCGCAAGTGAATCAAAATAATTTTGTATTATTGTTATTTTTATTCGCTCCCCAAATTTCATTTATTTTGGCTTGTGCGTGTTTCTCTCATTATTATGTTTGCTTTACGTGGAAAACGCATTTCCTGCGCTTACTGTTTTGACCCGCGATGATTCAGTTCACGCCCCCGCCTATAATTAGAACTAAATAAACGATCGATCGATCGATAGATAGACAGCAAAAAAAAAAGCACATCTAGCTAATACGCGAGTCCAAATTTAGATTCAACTCTGACGTATTTCACACGCGTCTTAATTGATTTTTCGCCTTTATTAGTATTTAATTGTAAACAAGAGAAAGAGAAAGAAAAAGAAAAGAAATTGAATTACAAATGTTTATCGACCTCTCTCACTTATTCACCATCTCTCTCTCTCTCTCTCTCCCTCCCTCTCTCTAGGTAATCAAACAACGTATTCCATTGAAATCGGCCTGAGTGCCTGGAAGATTGTATATGGATATAGATATAAGCAGACTGAATATGGTTCTTCCTGATCTACTTGGGACTTCGACTCTGCCACGACTCTTTTTCGCATACATTATTCATATTCTATATAGACATTTTTTATACATGCATTATTTGTAAATTTTAGAGATGTTTTTCACAGTCCACACGCATCTACCGCATCTACCGCATCGCATCGCATCGCATCCATACCATATTTGTTTTAGCTCGTAAGCAATTCGCATCGTTTATATATTTTTTGCACATTCAGCCAAGACACAAACCATAGACATAGAGCTACATAGAGCAAGACATATGAACAGACACATGGCATATAATGGCATTCAATAAACAGATCAATTAATTAATGCATTTTTCGACTAAACGTGTTTCGATATATCTATAAATAGAATATATATATATTGATCGAATATATATGTATGTATATATACGTATATAGGGAAAATACTTGCCAGCTGCAGAATATGAATCGAAGTAGCAATTATTTCAATTGCTTCTAAAATTATGCAAATGCCAAATTTTTGAAAGCAATCAAAAAATTGATTTATACTAGTTTCTTGAAGAGGTAAGTATATTGTTTATTTATTCAGAAAGCATCTGGTTGGCCAAATGGACAAGCGAAATATATTTGCAAAACCGCAAAGGGAAAGAAAGTCTGCGCAAAGATGGGTAAAATATGCGAAAAGAAAAGTATTAAATCAGGAAAAATAAGCAGCAATATAACTGAAATTCAATGAGTTATCAAAGCACACAAGCTGTATGTACTGCATAGAGAGATATAAAGAATATACATGTACTTTTATTATTAATAGATTGTCATAAAAAAAATATGAATAATATAAACTTGCTTTTATTGTAAACAACTGCACACCAAGTAATCCTATTCAAAACTAATTATAAAATCTATATTTCTTGATCTTTCTAAAAATACAAATAAAGCAATAAAATAATAAAAAAAAATAATAATAATAATAAAAAATCGGATAATAAAAAATATACAAATACCTAAAATAAAATACAATTTATAACTACTGAGAATTACTAATAATTATTTATATTATTATTATTTTTATTATTGCCTGATTATCGTTCTCTTTCTTTAATAATTATTTTTAGCCAGCAAGGTTAGCTGTTTAATTAATTATTAATCATATTAAATATAAGTAAACACGAAAAACGCCTATACAGGGCTCGACATTCTATACCATAACCAGCTTCAGCCTGGTAGCTATCGTTTAATAACAATCCATTAATAAATTTATTAACTGACAGTTCTGAGTATTGTTTGTTAGCGTCTAAGAGAATTTTGCTACAAGCGAACGCGAAGAATTTCGATTGCTGGAAAAAATGTACTCAAGGCCAACTAATGTACAAAAAGTTTTTGTTCTGAATGAAGTATGATTCGCAGTAGGTAATACTCATCAAAAGAAAACAACATCCATTTAGACGGCTCAACAAGTGAAAAGGCGAATTGCGCGAAATTTACAATGGAGTATCAATGAAATGGCTAACACTCCAATATATGCAGTCTACATCTCTAGAAGATATACATATTTCTACACACACAAAATCCATCTACCCTCTAGATAATAAATATGCAATGCGCATATGGAACATAGCTCCAAAATAACTTTTTTTATTTCAGTTTTCTTCTGTGTACTTCAAAGTGCTTGCAGAAAAAAGACTGTTGCATACTTTTTGGGGTCGCCTCTCGCATGTGAATGTCCCATTCGAGTGAGAGCGAATGAGAGACTCGCATCAGCGAGTCCAAGTCAGTTCCAACAGAATACGAAATGGCAAATGCGGCTCATAAATTACGCGACAACAACAACAACAATAACAACAGCTAGACGTGAGTTTGTGTGTGGAAAACTCATGAAAATTCGCATTAGTTGCTGTGCATGAAGGCGGCGGGGATGCTGGGTGTGAGGGAAAAGAAAATAAGTTGACGCCTTGGCGGGCATCGTAAAAACCTATTTTTGTGCGCTTTGGTTAAATTTATGCGCGCGGCACAACATGTTTTGCTTTTTGGACAGTTTTACACCAATAAAAACTAATTAAATGGGATCATTTTAATATTTATCGAGCAATTCTCCGATCGGCAAAACGAAAACAAATGACTTTCAAGTTGATCTCAAAAACTCTGCTGGCACGTGTCAAATATGGCAAATATGCAGATTCAGATATAGCTACATTCAGTATTGATTTCTTTCTTTTTTTTTGTGTGCATATATGTATATATACATATATATATATATATATATATATATTTTCTTTTGTATATAATTCATTTCAGTTGACTTCTCACATAGACTTGGAAACCCATAAAAATCCATTTAAGTGTTAACATGCGCGACGAGGTATAAAGCAAAAAAAAAAAAAAATGCAAAGCTCATAAAATATGTCTACTCCTGAGTACCTATACCCTGTAAATAAATAATGCAAGTAAAAATGCCCAAGACAGGGTATGAAAGGTGCGAGTTTGCTTCACAATTAATTAATTAATACTTAATTAAAAAATAACTTTAACCATAATAAAATTGATTTATTTATTTAAATATTAAAATGTGAAAAACAAATTTATAATAGTTATTGTTTCGACCATCCTCCAGTCAACTAGCCCTTCCGCCACAACTACAGGGTATCTCAACGATTACCAATTTATTTTCGTAACATTTCTGTTTGCATAATAAAATAAACAAGAGAACACGAAAAAAAAAAAAAACAAGAAAACAAAGCACGTGGCAAACGCTGTACTCAAATTTAATTACAGGTAAATGAACGTTCAGCTAGTCAATCAAGCAAGCCCAATCAATCAACCAATCAATCAATCAACGGACAAGCAGTTTATTTGATTTAAATGAAAATTGTATTACAAGAACGGAGACAGAGACAAAGAAAAAAAAAGAGGAAGAGAGAGAAAGGTAAAGTCAATTTCAGCCAGCCAGCCAGCCAGGTAAAAGCAAAGCGGAGGCGGCCAGGTGGAAGCGAGGAAGGTGGGCAGAAGATGAGCCAATAGCAACAGCAAGTTCAACATTTTGTTTAATCAACCTTCGCAGCTGCTGTTTATTAGAGACAGATTTACGACTGCGTCACATCCTGTTCATGTCCCAAACAAAAGCTGAGACAAAACGAGCAGCAGCAACAGCAACAATTAATGCAACAACAGCAACAGCTACAGCAACAACAACAACAACAACAGCAGCCACAACAACAGCAACAAGATTCATTCATAAATAATCCATTGTTTTGGCCACATCAACTAAAAGCCCTGACCGCCGCTGACATTAGCCTCTGACCAACCGTTAGAGTGATAGAGAGAGAGAGAGAGAGAGAGAGAGGAGAGAGCGATAGAAACTATTGGCAAAAATCTATAGGAGAATCTATTCTAAACATTGAATAATTAAAAATTTTAGCAAAATTGAATTTTGATTTTATTTTCTTCTCGTTTTTAATGCGTCAAATAATAAATATTTATTGTTAGTTTCCATTGTTGTTGTTATTGCTGCCATTGTTTTACGCGTCGTAATTTTCGCTAAACAATGTGCCACATTTAACAACAAAGCGAATTTGTTTTTGCACAAATTTTTATGATGGTTGTGAAAATGTTTAGAGAAACTTTTGCTTTTACGACTAATATCGTGGGCAGCAATTATAGTATGTATAGCGATATATAATATATATATTATATTGTATTATATATTTCAAATAAATATTAATATAAAAAGTCTGCGGTTATCGTTAAAGCTTTTGAGGTACATAAAACAGTTTCAAGTTTTAATTGAAATGTAAAAATAAATAATTAGGAAAAACTCAATCAAATAGAAGACTCCAGACAAATTCCGAACTCAACTGATCCTGTTTAAAAATATATCTTCATATAGCCCTATTTGCTGTAGAAAATATATACAATATTTAATAAATTTGTATATATTCAAAAGACGTTTCAGAATAAACTCAGTTTAAATATTTCTATATATTTTTATATTTGTTTTTGCATTCATTGCGTATACATTAACTCATATAAAAGTAGTATAACATATTGCATATAGTACTCGTAAATACGTACATACATATATATAAATATATATATATCGTAAGACTATATACAAGATCGTACACATAGATATAGATAAAGATACAAGATAAAGTCTAGCATAAACATAATATATAATCGTATAGGGTTTAGATATAATCGAATTACACATAGATAAGACAACACTTAGCTAATAATTGGTCATATATAGTATATAGATTATAGATATATATCGTTTATTCTTGCTCTTAAATACATATTAAATTCTAGATAATTGCATTAGTTGGTATCGTATATGACGTATAAAGTAAATAACGCGTACATCACACATATATAAAACTACATACAGATAGATATATATTTATACATATTTAAATATAAACCATCGTAGCGGAAGACTAGAAAGGTAACACTAGTGGAAAGATTATCCGTTGACGTGTTTTACTTTTACTGGATATACAGAATATCTACTAAGTATAATTTTATATTTTAATACCCCATGGGGTTTATTTGGTACAAATTTCTAATAATTATGTAGTTTCTTCATATGCATAGCAAAATTCGTCTATAGGTATTACAATATTAATATATATATGTTTATATATATAATCAATTTTGGTTCATTTGAACCAAATAACAAATTTTTGTTTTGCTTGAGAAGAGAGAGTTCTCAGTATAAGCCATAGATTTCACAGATCTCATAGATCAGAGATCGCATAGGTGAGAGATCTATTAGGCCAGGCATCTAATAAATCTCCTAGATCTCATAGATCTGACAAAATTCTCTTAGATATATCGCAGCTCTCTACATTTCCAATGCATGCAAGCTTTCCACTTCCGGATCGAAGCTAGCATCGCATGTGGATAGCCAATCCCAGACGCGCTTTCGCACCATGCCCTGATCAATGGGTACGTCCAGGCCATAGCTGGACATCATGCGCTTAAAGCGCAATTTATTCTCATCCCCAGACAGGCGTCCCTCCCGCTGATTCAGATAGATGCACGAGTCCTGATCCTGCGGCGTGGGCGAGATCAGCGTGGCCGATTTCGAGGCCGAGATGCGACACTCGACCCAGCGATCCTTCATGTATTTGTTCACCTCGGTGATCTTGCACCGTTCCTCTGTATCGTGCGTCAAGTACTTGCGGAAACAGCGCATCAAACGCGGCGAGAAACGTCGAAAGTTCTCTGGTACCTTGGTCGTCTTGCGCTGCTCGTATTTCATGAAGTTAGCATACGCCGGATCCTTGACCCAATCGGCGGATAGCCAAGGCGGATTACCTGTCAGAATGTTGTACAGCAAGATGCCGAATTGCCAGGAATCGCTGATGGGCAAGCACTGGAAGCGCTCATTCTTGATCAGCTCCAATTGCTCGGGCGGCACACAGCTGGTCCACGTATGCTTCACCTTGTGCACGAGCAGACCCTTCTTGGTCGTTGCCCCAAAATCGCACAGCTTGACGCGTGTAAAGTCCGGCGTAAAGACCAGCACGTTCTCAACCTTGAGATCCCGATGCACCAGATTCTTGGAGTGCATGAAACCCAACGCCGAGCTCAACTGCTCTGCAATCAGCTTACAGGCCGTCTCATGCAAGCCATTCGGTCCGATGTTCGAAGCGAGATCTCCATACGGCGCATGCTCCATGGCAAACACGTAGTAGTCCATGGTCTGGAAGGCCACCGCATAGGCGCTGAGTATGTGATGGTGATGCGATAGCTCGTAGTTGTAGTGGAACTCCTTCTGGAACTCCTTGATCGTGGTCAGCTCGGCATGCACCGCCTTCAGCACCACCGTGGTGTTGGTCGGCCGGTGCCGGCAGAGCAATATCTTGGCAAAGCAGCCCTCGGCCAGCGTCTTCTCGATGTTGTACTGATCGGCGAATGTCATCAGCGGCAGCTCCACATCGGGTATCATATGAATCTGTCCCCCATCGTTCTTGTCCGGCTTCTTGTAAATGCTGCTGCGTCGACTGACCGATGCCCCAGGCACCTCCAGTCGGCCAGTGCTGGTGCTGGTCGGCGTCAAGGGGGTGCTGCATCGCTTCTGGTTGTTGTGATTGGTGCACGTGCTGCTGTTGTTGTTGCTGTTGCGGCTGTTGGTGCTGCCGCCATCGCCGAACGAACGGCGCAGCCGGAACGAGAAGGAGCGTTTCTCTGCAAGAAACAAGAGGGGAAAATAATTGTTAGTAAAAAGTGGGAGCTAGGAACTAGTAAACATTTATTTAAATGATGTGACAATAGACGATAAAGTTAAGATGAAATGACTTTTTACGAAGAATCATTATGAAGACTTATAATTCTCATGTTTAGGAAGTTATAGAAATAAAATACTAAAAATACCAACTATATGCCAAGCCCATATCAAGCACAGTGATATTTCCAACATATTCCAAACGTTGTCTGTCTGTCTAATGCCATAAATTATTTTACTAAATGCTGATTGAAATGAAAATGTGTTTCGCATGATATCAAAAAATCTACAGAACGATTTGAAGAATGTTAAAAATGTCTTTGAACCAAAAAAACCACAAGAGAAAGAAAATATGCAGCTTATCAAATGTTGACCTTAACCTGTTGCCCAAAGACAGGTGCCGGGTATCAGACTCAGTTCTTTTTAGTTTCTTGCCTGTCCAATAAGCAATTGCCCGCGTCTCATATAGAGTAACAGAAGTGGGCTCTTATTGAATGTTGGCCAAAAAATATATGTATATGGGTACTGTATCCAGATATTTCTATATATATTCATAATTCTTTTTGTTTATGATTTATAAGCGACTTTTGATGTGAACATGTTTGCTTTTAGCTTTTCATGTGCCATTTGTTGTTGATTTGGCTCGAATTATTTAACATAGAAAATCGCTTTGTTTTACAGCCCTCGAACGGTGTGCCACGCCCGCGCCCACGTTGATGACCACGCCGAAAAAAAAAATCAAATGTCGCCGAGTTGTCTGATGTGAGCAAGAAAAAATAATAATCAAGAGCAAAACAAATTCAGGGAAGCAATTATAGAGCAAAACCTGCGCAAATCTGAAGTATCATTCGGCTATGGACGTCAGACACTTCTTATTTTGATTTTCTTTTCTTTTTTTTTGATTTAGTTAGTCACGAATCGGATTTTTGGGAATTCTGAGAAATGGCGTTTAATATGTTGCTATTCGATTAAATATATGGCCAGTGCGGCAAATCATTTGATTTTCGGCATACATGAGACAGCAACTCAGCAGACAGCGAGAGAGTCTGCCTGGAGGCTGGAGGCGCGATCTGAAGCATTTATAGGGCGTGATGTGATTTGAGATTTCATATTTGGAAAATTGTTTTTCGCTCGTTCGCATTTCCATTTAATGTCGCCGCCAACACACAGAAACGAGGTTTCGTTTCGGGCTTTTTCTTGCCATTTTACACAGCTATGAAAATATTTGGATTTTCAGACAAATTAATGGTCGATCGAAGAAATGTTCAGGTTTTTCTTAGATTTTTTTTTTATTATTTCATTTCTATGCGGGAAGTATGTGTAAAATGCATTGAGGGGGCTATGAATTTATGGCCTGATAGGCAAATCGTGTTTATAGTTGTTCGGCAAGATAAAGATGCTGTGAATTACGAGCTGTTCAAAAATTGCAAATTGTAAATGGAATTACTAGAAATTAAATGGGCGTGTATTATATATGTGTATATGACCCATATCATATTCTATTCTGCTTCGGATAGCAAATCGATATACCCTATAATGCGCTTTGCTCGAGTTCTTCGATTCAGTTTTTAGTTTTTAGTTTTGTTTTTAATCTATATATTTATATCTATTTATATATCTATATTTTTATATCTATTTAAATCCTAGTCCCATGTTTTTGAGCGCACTAATATTAGCTTGTTCCCTGCGGATAATCTAGATGTATATGTATGATTATTAAACAATAAATGAACAATAAAATTTGTATTAAATTTGTGCGTTTTGTCTGAGAAGTAAAGAAGAATTTATGCGAATAACAATACGATAAAACAAAGTATATCTCAATTAGTCAATTAGCTAATAGATCAATCATATAATTACGTGCTATAAGCACATTCACATTCACACTCACACACATACTCACATTTGCGTCACACTCACACACAAGACGATGGCCCACAATCTGAACAAAATTGAGCCCATTAACCCAGCACAGCATGGAGACATCTGTATATACTTATATCTATACAGATCGGCTATTGAGTGAGATTTTTAGTACCACTACTCTAATTTTTTCAATTTGAATGTCTATTTCCGTTCCAGAATCGATTGGCTCGAGGCCAGGGGCCACCAATTCCCGGTTTCTTGAAAAGAATAGAGGGAAAACAAAAGCTAACGAAACTAATTATAAATCATTAAGAACCATCAGCCAGTGGCTAGCGGTCAGCCAGCTGCGTGTGCTCATAAATCAAACTTTCACTTTTATTTCGTCCACTCCGACCACCGCCCACCGCCCGCCGCCCACCAGCACAGGTCCCGGCCCGGCACAGCTGCTTGGGCATATGAATATAACACAAGTGGAAATACGTTAAGCCAATTTCAATTATTTGACCAACAAGCAACAAGACTACAAAATAGAAGCGCAAACACTTTGCATGCCAAGAATAGATGCCGTCAAAAGGGTCAACGGAGGCGAACAAAAAATGCATTTTTCGTGCTGCTAAAATTAACACAAATTTCCTTATAAATGAACTGAAAAGCAATACCAAACAGTGGGCCAACAGATGGACGGACTGCCAGACGGACAGTTGGACGGACAGTTGGACGGTTAGTTAGTTTCGAATTGTGAAATGCAATTGCACAAAATAACAACAACTAGAAATGGAAGAACAAGAGCATGGCGTCAGGAGATCGACCTGCACTACGCATGAGATATACTTGCGACCGTAAAATCCAAAAGGCAAACGAAACTATTCGATTCGATTGATGGAATATTGTATGCTCATTATTATTATTACTCAAACTATATATAAAAGAATTTCAATTAATTATCTAATAAGTGAAAGGAGCAAATAAGTTAATTCATTAAATTAATCACTTGAAATTAAAGTATAAAATTTAATGAATAGACAACTTTTGAGTACTACTAATTAGTTTAATTTATTAATTGAAATTGTAAGCTAATAGCGTAAAAAAAATTAATTTAATGAGCACATAGGCGAATTCATTGTTAATAAAACTTTTTATTTACAATAATAAAATATAAAATCAATCAATAATTACAAATGAATTTGAAAATTACATGGATTAGAATAAGCAACTTGAATCAAAATATTAAATAAATTAAATTTAATCATTAAAATTTGATTTATCTTTAATTATAATTATAATTAATTTTGTTTATATATTTGGATAAATATTCTTGCGAGTAAAATTTATAATTTCTCAATGAAATTTCATTGTTGTCGAATCTCAGGTGTCGCAAATCATATCACATAGCTATGTTAGCCCACTAACAGTTGGCACAATATATATAGGGTAGGTGGCACAGCATCAAATTGTATGACTGACTGCCAAAATGACTGTGCGCCGGCACCCTGCCGCCCGCCAGCCCCCTCCCTACTCACTCTCTGTCTCTGTTTCTGTCTCTCTCTCTCTCTCGCTCCGCTCACCTCTCCAATCGTAGCGGGGTTCCTGCTATGGGGTAGAATTCGTTTTCGGCCCTCGTCTCGCCTGCTTGGCAACCCGCCCGCCACAGTTTGTGACTTTGGGGGCATTGCTGACGTCAATTGGCGAGTCGTTGTCGGTCGGCGTGCCACATCTACACACACGCACACGCACACACACACACACACACGCACACGCATGCAATGTGTATGGATGCTGCGAGGCAGCCGCGCGGGCGTCTTCCAACGAGTTGTAGTTTTATTATTATACAAATAATACCTATGGGCACGCACATATACATATATCTATATCTGTATATATAGATATGTATATATAAATATAGCTGATTTGCTGCTAGAAGTCGGGGGCAGTATAGTACTTTGGCCACAATCAAATGATAAATTGGCCAAGTCAGAGCACGTAACGCACTCTACAGACGTCGGCCGTGCTGTCTGCGATATCGAGCCAACCAATATATGTATGTATATACATATATAGTATGAGTTGGCATATATACATCCATAGCAGATCTATATTACAATTGATATTTCTCTGGTTTATGGCGCAATGCGATTAGGTTTTTATCTTTTGATGTGGCCGAGCACATTAAACATTGATTCAACATTAGATCAGACAAAACAGAGATCGTTTAACTAAAGTCTAGCATACATATATACCATATAGATATTTCCTCTTGATTTTCTTGTTTTTTTTTAAGTACTCTCTATTTACAGCACAAATTGTTTACACTTCTTCGAATTTGGGTCAACAATAAAAGTTTTTTGTTACATTTTAAAAACAACAATTTTGTTTGCTTTTGTTTTTTGGTTTTCTTTCTAGGGATTACGATTCTCTATGTTTCGATAGTACAATTACAATGGCGATTACGATTACGATTACGATTACGATTTCAACAGCTAATATTAATTTATTGTAAATTTATTTGTACTTGATATAGTTTGTGGCTTAAAGGCTTTAGAATTAGGTAATTTGATCAATTTTGGATACATTTTTAGTAGAACATGAAAGATGTGTGAAAAAGATTATCGCTTATTGAGGATGAAAGTTTTCATAAATAATAAATATTTAAAATTAATATCCTACATTTATTTATAAAAACCGAAAAGCCATTTTCTAAACAAAACCAAATTTATTGCAATTTATTAAACTAGTTTTTTAAGTTTTCAGCAATTAATAATGCCAAAATATTTAAAGAGCTCCGAGTGGCTTATACATTATTTAGTAAAGATCAATAGATATGTGGGCTATAAATAAATAAATATTCAATTTTGAGATACTGTAAAAACTATATAGAAATTAAATAATTTATAATGCATTTAAAAAATAAAAATAAAAATGATATGTATATATATATTTTAAAGCTTTAAGCATTAATATTTTGCACTTCAAGTATTTCTTTTTTTAATTCATAAGAAATGAAATAAATTTGAATGTAATATCTGTATATACAAATAATACATCTATTGATTACTCACTATTATAATATAGCTCAAGCCACAATTAATTGCCAGACAAAGTCTTCCGTTTGCGCATTTGCGCCTAGTAAAAACAACAATATAATAAAATCATATATCTAAGTAGTATAAAGTGAGTGTAAAACGAAATTTCCGTTGCGCCCCCACAACGACAGCAAGTGAAAGGAAAACAGAAGAAAAGAAAAACAATAAAAATACAATAATAAAAAAAATATATGAAATAAAAATAATATAATAGTAAGCAATAGAATGAGTAACAAATAACAAAACGAGCTAAATATATATATAAAAAAATTAAATATATATATATAATATTTGTTTCGCGTGCCTAACTGATTTTTTTTTTATGCGACGCGACGTAGTTTATGTAGAATATATATACAAATATACTTATATAAGTACCTTTGTATATATATACATATATATCTAATTGATTTTCTTTTTGTTTTGGGTTTATTTATAAAACTCGCATAATTCTTTGATTGCTTTGCCGCTGGGTCCAGCAGGCAATGTCTAAATATATTTTTAGCAAAAAGAGGCGTGTATAGACGACAGCACTTCAAGTAACAGCGAGGGAGAGAAGCAGAGAGATAGGGAGAGAGAGCTAACTTGACCTGGCCTAATCTTTCGAGATACTTGCTCAAAACAACAGCAACAACAACAACAACAGCTGACAAGCGGCCCTGCATCAAGTGCATGTCATGGCTAATGAGGTCTCAGAGAAATGCTACAAAACTTTTCACACTCGCCGACAGCAACAGTGACTGCTGGCTGTATACAACATATAGATGTACGTATACTTACGTACGTACATGTTGTTGACGCCCACGCAGCGCTTTATTTTCCATAATTTATTTAAATAGTTCCGCTTTAATGATATATTTAATGTTTGTAAATAAATTTGTTAAAAATAGTGCGCGCCTAACATCAGCCGCGACAGCAGCAGCAGCTATAGGTAAAATTCGAAAATTCTTAATTACGCGAGAAAAAAAACGGCAGAAAAAAATAATAAGTATGCAGAGAGAGAACAAATTTCAGTGTTGTAAAAGTAAAAATGTTGTTGCTGCTGGCTTTCAAGGTAAGGTCAAGGCAAGCGGCGACGTAAAAGCCAAGCGAAAATGTATAATCATTAAGCAAAAATGTAATCATAATATTGTAAGGATCGTAAAAACTGTTGAGAAGGCTTACAAATGTATTACACGCCAGCCGATCAACATAAATTATATTTCTGATTTATTTAAAGGGTCGCTGGAGAAGTCGTTGAACGTGTTGGCCGAGCGGAGGGCACCTGTTGCGGGCAGTGCTCGACTAGCAGATACCCTGAACCAGACAGTTTCGTTAATAATTGATACGTGTGATACGTATAAAATATACATGTATAGAAATGCGCACACAAATTACGCAGTAATGATGCTTGTTGTACTTAAACTGTATAAAAGATGATTTGCTCGAATTGGAATTTGTAATTTTAAAATATATATGTATATGGAAATATTTATAAGCTGAGCTTCAATTTGTTTTCTATATCTCTGTACTGTACATCTGTAAGTTTTTCTGCTGATTTATACATACATATATACATACATACATTTACTTAGACAACAACTTAAATATACCCTATATTCCCCTATCATGAACACAAATAAATAAAAATAAGTGCGCGTCGGTGCTTAAATAAATAAATAAAAAGTGTTGATACAATTGTTGTGTGGTGAGTGCACTGTTTAATCTCTTTTTTTGGCATTTTATCTGCTCAGTTTCGTGGAAGACGCGGTGTAAGTACTGCTAATCATAATATTATGATTGCAATTCCCACTAACCTTTCGCATAGCTGACGTCAGATTTGTATCACATTTTAAATCAGTTGGAAAAGAAATCATTTCCTCAATGCAGCCCACGAAACGAATGTGATTAACTAGATTCGGCGTGATTAAGTGTGCGAAATTTATGATTTCAATTCAAATTTGAGTCAACAGGAAGTCAAGACTGACGCACATTTTATAGAGCCGTATACAACTCATAGGGTAAGCACTTTTCTTATACAAATTGTGGGTATCTACCACTTAGGCACTCCCAGTTTGAAAAGCTCATATATCATCCTTGAGTCATACTTGAGTACTTGCGATCTATTTCAAGAATGTTTCTCTATGCACGCCAGAAAGCTTTAAGGAATTTTCATTTCATATACATACATACCACTTGCTAAACCGATCTCATTGAAGATCATTTAGCAACCGAAAAAGCAATAAAAACAACAAGCAAATTGTCAATTCAATAAACAGAAAAACACATTTCGAAACAAACATAAAGAAAAACCAAATACTAAAGCAGAAAGAAAAACGAAGAAAACAATAACAATAACAATAACAAAATCAAGTGAAAACAAGACACACACAATAGCTTCAACAACAATCGCGTGCATAGGGTATACAAGTATGTATATAAATATGAGAGGGAGAGGGATAGCGAAAGAGAGAGACGGAGGGAGGGTGAGAGATCTGTCAAATACATAGGCGAAACCTGACAAAGTTCTTGGCCGGCTATTGGCACCGGCTGAAGCCGGTTTCTATGGGGCACTACAACTGCGTCGCACTAATTACTGGATGATTAGTTCGCCTTGATTAGCATAACAATTCGAGTTAATCGATTGTTAATGTTGGTTCTATATTTATACATCAGTATTTGGCCAGTTTGAGTCGCTTTTATGGCTTTGCCACCTTCACGCTTTTCCATTCATTTTTTGTCGTTCGGTACTTTTCCAAGCAATGAAATCAAAATATATTTTTGGATTTCTAGCTAAATTTTGTGTCATCCTTTTCTGTGCGTTGGTCTGGGTCCAGGTACATAAATTAGTCCAATAATGTTCAATCAAATATCGTGCGAATAGCCAACAGATATACACTCGTATATATACATATATAAATATATCTTTATATCAGCTACTCAGCTACTCTATACTATATAGAACTTTCCTTTCATTTTCTTTTTTTCTTTTTCCTTAACTTTTCGTAGACTTTACTTATTTGCATTTACGTCCTCATGTCATGTGTGTGAGCGAAAATTAATAATTTATTAAATAAAGAAGAAGAAGCAGCCGAAAAGTATATAAAAACAAAAATAAAATTCAGCACTCAGGAGGAGCACAGGAGACGCCAAAGAGAGCAGAGATAGAAAGAGGGAGATAGAGACAGAGAGTGAGTGAGTGAAAGACAACACAAAACACCTACGCAATATTTTCCACGTCTTTTCACGACAGACGAAAATAACATTAAAGAGAAATTTTCAGTTAGGGTCTGAACGCGAATCATGTATAGACAGTCAGGGCAATATACCAACATATAGAGCAATCAAACCTCTATCATCATCAGGTGGCAACAGTTGACGTCCAACAATATTTATTATTCTAATTTCAATTAGAAACCAAATCTGTAGAAGATTTGTGCATTTTGATTGCTTTCGCTTAATATTTTTGCGGTATATTTATTGCTTGTCAAATTTTAGATTAGCTCTTCGAAATTTTTCTAAATCCATATTTAAATTTTCTATTTTCAATATTCTCAAAATTTTAATAATATCCATAAATTAATTTTAATTTGAAGAAATGTGATTGAAAAATAACACGAGCATGAATTAAACTTTTGATTTGATGTTAGCGTCATGTGGTTTAAAAAGTTTGGTAGATAGTTATATATATTATATACACACTTCAGAGATTTGTTATATTATATCTCATGAATATAATATAAATCATAATTAATTTATAGACTTTATTTGCTTAAAAGCTTAAGACTTTTATAAGTAAATAAATTAAAATGAAATGGGCCAAAAGAGATTTGTTAATAAAATGCTTGATATAAAAACAGTTTCATTTTAATTTTAACATTAATAATATACGTATATTTCTAGTTAAAGCTAGGAATAAGCCAGCTCAATTAGAACTTGCTTCAGCTTTAGCCTTGACGCCATTCAAACAATAAATAGGTTCTATAATAAACAATCTTAAAAATGTATATAAATTAATAAAACAAATATAATGTACACATTATCAATGTTTAATTTTTATAATTTTTAAGTACATATATTTTTATTGCGTGTCAATGGCAAAAAGCGCGTCACAACGCGACGCATAAAGCGACGAACGGCCAGACAAACAGTTGGCCAAAAATCGACTAACAGACCTGTTCCCAATGCATATATGTATATATACATATACATATATATATACAAATTCAGATATATATATATATGTATATATATACTTTATCTTTTGGTTAGCCATAATATTTCTCGCGCCGACAGGCGACGGCGACCTTGTGCCACGGCTCAACGCGTAGAAAGCGAAAAAAAAATCAAAAAATGAAAAATTTGAAAAAAAGAATAGAAAATATTGAAAAATCCAACAAAATTATTATGAAAAACTACTGTTAACATTCGTCAAAATGATTTTCACTTTAAAATGCATACAATGTGTATGAATGTTTTTTTTTTTTGCTGCATATAAACAAGATTTCGATTTGTTCTGCTGCTTGTTTTGCTATGGTTCAACGCGTCGTATGCGCAACGTCTGCATGGCATTTCGGCATTTCGGGCACTGGGGAACTGAGCTGCACGAGCTGCGATTATTTTATATTTTATAATTTTTATTTTTACTTTCATTTTTATGGCAGCGCATTAAAAATTAAATACCAATTTTTTTTATGTTTGGTATTTTTTTAGCTTTAACGCATCAACAATAAAATTTGCATAAATCAAGTTTGAAGAGCGAAGCAAAATAAAATCTTGTTTGACATTTGCTATTAAAATGAAGAGCGAAGAGTGGGGAAAGCTGAAGCGGTAGCATGGTTAGGTAAATATAAATTTACATTATATTTGATTTAATAATATGCAGAAAAATGTATTACATTTTTGTTTTTTTTTATAAAAATTGTTAAATAAAATATATAATAATTAAACAAGAAAATAATGCACTTGTGAGTAAGACTTATTTACATTAAATTTTGTCGGTGATTTTAATGTTATCAAATTAATTATTATGGCAATTAATTAATATATTATTAAATGAATTTAATTTTTAGTATACTAATGTTACTTTTAACCGTTCACATACCATCTTTCTATTAAAATACGTATTTCTTTGTATGATGTAGATTCTGAGTTGCATTTTAGCTTTTAAAAAATTCTATTTTGAGCCTCTCAAAAATTGCACACAAACAATCAACAGAAATTGAATATGAAACGTTTCTATTATACTATTCCATTACGAATTCAATTACAATTCTCATATTTCGACAGAAAATGGGAAATAAAAACTCTTTTAAGATTCCATTTAATAGCGACACAATGGAAATTACAATTCGCTCGAAAAGTCTCGGCATAAATCGAGTTAAGCAATTAAAGAGCTTTTAGCGAGAGCTCAACTATTATTGGTAAAGACAAACATTTCAAGCACCGTCAGCAGCAGCAGCAGGAGGAGGAGGAGGAGGAGTAGGAGCAGCAGAAGAAGCAGTTCGCTGCAATTAAGCAACTGAATAGGTTCGTTGGACTTCAAGGGGCTAACAAGAGCCAGCACTCATAGGGCCCGGCCCAGGCGAATTTGCCATAACTCGTTGAGTAAATTGCATAAAATACGCGCTGAAAGGCCGGCAATCAAAAGCCAACTTACACGAAGCGAATGACAGACAAGACGAACGGACGGACGGACGGACAAACGGACGGGCAGTTGGACAGCTAGAGTGGCCCATTAGCTGGCGCTGATGATAAAAAAACAGCCTGGGCACGCACACACACACACTCTCTCTCTCTCTCTGTCACTCACACATATATATAGACAGGCAGACAGACAGACGTTTTATGTGCGTTGGCTTACAGCAGCGAAGATATCGCGCATACGCCGCGTGCTCGCCAAGCAAATGCCAATTAAAATTCATAAACAAAATTTTAATTGAAATGTGTGCGAAATGTGCGTCGCTTTTGCCAATTTCATTTCCATTACTCGACATTTTTACTTGGATTTCAATGCATAGGGCATGCAGAATACGCAAAGCGGTTTGCAGTGAGAGTGGAATAATTTTAATTCAATAGAGAAATGGAAAAAATATTGAATTTGAATTGGAATATTTATAAGTTATAGCTGAAGATGGCAAACTGAAAGAAAATTACAAAAAAGTCAGATCTACTCAGCTAGAAGGGTAAAGACATCTAATAAAAAATAAAATATAAATATAAGAAAATAAAATTAATAAAATAAATTCTATATAGTTAATTCGATTACGGAAAAAAGGTACTATAGAGACATATAAATTAAAATGTAATTCTATTTTCGTATTTTATACTGAATATTAAATCAAATTGCAATTTAATATTTAAAGTATTATAGATCATTATACATCATATACAAATTGTATTTAAATATTTGATAAACAAATTCCATATAGACTACCCTAATAGTGCATATAGCCAATTCGTATATTTACCTTTTGCATTTCTCAATAGCAATTCACTTTTTTTTCTCGATTCTTTACCATATTTTTAATTTATTAATTAACGCGCGTATTTAGCGCCGGGTAAACAACAATTTATTTGTTTATTTGAATAATATTGTGAAATATTTAGAAATATTTCATAAATACCATGAGTAATACCATTGAGCGCGGTGGGCGTGGCAAGTTCAAATTTCCGTATAGCCTAACGCTCTGTCTGTCTGGCCATATGCTGCCCGCCTATTTATATACATATATAGTGTCTACTGTTGAAATGAGATTTCAAAAGCGGCAATTGGCTTCGCACTTCATAAATGCCCAACTGCCCGCTATCTCTCTCTCTCTGTCTCTTCACCTCTCTCTTTCTCTTTCTCTCTCTCTCTGTGCACGCATTTCATTAGGAATATGGATGGCCATATATGAAAATTGGCCAATTTTATTACGTTTCTCGTTTCGCGTGTGCACAAATCTTTTTGTATTTAATTGAAATCAATCAGAAGAACTATTCGCTGCTTGGCTGACTTTTGCTACCCAAAGACATACATTAATCTATCCTACAGATGTATGTATGTGTATATGTATATATTTGTTTAAATTGGCCATCACATGGTGCTACAACATGACGTATTAGTGATTTATTAATTGTATTCGACAAATCTATTTTAAATCGATTTATGTGAATTGAATTGACATTTAGATAAATACCCTTTACATCTATGTTATTCAATGAGGCATAATCACATGCTAGTCAATGGCCCTTGGCCAACATGACGTATACGTAATGTACCAAATGCAGTTGAGTACAACAAAGACATTGTTGTGAAGTAAATTAACTTTAATAATCTGTAGGTATTCTGTACACCTGAGATTGATCAAATATAGCATTAACTTTTGCTAAATTCATGCTACTAACTGTGGTACAATATGACGTATACGTAATATGTGAACTGTTTTGGAAGAAAAACACATATTATCTAAATCGAATTGTCAATTTTGACTTCAGGAATACCCTATGAACGAGCGCAAGTTTAGATCAATCATTATCACATGCCAGCAGTCGTTTGCTGTACAACAGAGCGTATACGTGATATATTAAATAAAATAAATTAATAAGACAACAAAACGGTTGATGTGTATTGAATAGAGTTTCTGATTTAACCAAATACCCTGCACACAGGAAAATATATATATTTATATATACTAAATAGCATAAAATGTCAAATAAATATATTCAACTCTTCTCCTTTCATCACCAAAAATTCATTGACAAGCCACAAGTTAATTTAGCCATCAAATATTCCATGCAATTGCTTTGATTCTAATTGATTTCGAAGAATTCACATTTGTCTTTAATTGATGTTAAGCTAGAATCAAATAATATTATTCATGCGTATTTAGAAATATTATCTAATATGCCTTGCCTATTTTGTCCTTTGACGTGAAAAATTTTGTCAAAAAACTTTCACAAAACACAAGAGCCAAAAATTTGAATAATGTCAAAAGACGATGAAGCCCACTTGACGCCCCAGCTGAAGGAGCACTATGAGAAGGAGGTGGAAATTTTGGGTCTGTTGATGGATATGGAGAAACGATATTGTGACTTCTATCAGTTCTATCAATGCGAATTGGAAACACAAAAGATTATAATCGAAAGACTCTGGCTACTGACCCAACGATATTTGATATTGATTAGCTCAGCGCCCGGCTGTCGTTATCCTGAAGTGTATACACTCTCCGCCGAGGAGTCGATAATCAATGAGTATGAGGAAAAGTTCGAGGTGATGCGATCATCAAAGTAAGATGTTAACTTTTATATATACATATGTATATGTATATGCACGATATATAACATATAGCAACATCCAATAATATGTAGCAACAGCATGAAGAATGGCATTTTGAACATCCATCTGGAGTGCAAAAAGTTCTATAAGGCCTACGATCAGCTGGATCGTAGTCTAGAGACGCCGTTTATAATGGGCGATAAATATCATCGCAGCATCGAATCGCACAAGCTCATGATGATCGATATATTCAATTATTACTATGCGGCCGTGCTGAAAATGAAATGCTATTTGCATCAATTGGATCCGATGAGCCTGGAGAGTGTCGAGGACTATCGCGAGCTGCTCAAGGAGGACAGCTCGAATGAGGAATTCGCTGAGCTCGTCATGAGCACATTTGTCTACTGCAAATGCCTCCAGCCCGCACCCACCTGTCCCATCAAGAAGCTCAAGTGCAGCCAAAAGAAAATTGAGGATTTGACATATGTTAGCCGAATATAAGAGAGTGAGTGAGTGGTAGTATTGATTGAGGCACCTAAGTCTAATAATCATAAATGTACTTATTTATATTTTCAGACAGCAGCGCCCTTGCCATTGTCCTCATAGATATTACAGATTAACGCAGTCATTAACTTGGCCATTAACTGTATAATGTCCATTGTCTGGCCCCACAGTGAATGTTATTAAAAGCTCTCAATGTTCCACAACAATTGTCCATGTTCTTTAACTGTACCTAGTATACGAGCAGCGAACTCCCCCTTCAATGCCCCGCCCGAATTCATCTTTCGTCAGTCTGTCAATATTGTGCGTCTCTCATTACAGAGCAATTTCCATTCAGTTTTATTTTGTATTTGGTTTATAATTTCGTTTGCTGTCGCTGACAGCGATTTCCCTCTGAACTTTCTGGGTAAATGTCAAGTGGAAATATGTAGATTCTGGCAGCAACGGATAAGTACGACGAAATGTGGGTGTTTTAGAGACTTGTTGAAGGTCATCTGATAATTTACGCTTCACCTGCTAAATTAATACAAATTGGTTTATAACGAAAATTAATTGCCGCATAATTATGTTTAAATAAGTAAATTTATCGTAAAAGTGAAATGTGAAAAGCATCGAGTGGGAGTAAAGACTGGCTGCATGCTTTTCATGAAGCTTGCATTTTCTTTATTCATTTGACTTTTTTTTTAAATAATGATAAAAAATTGGAAAATTAAATAATTGTATTTATTTTTTAATAAATACAAATATTAATAATAAAATGTTCAATCAATGTAAATGTCAGTCTTTAAAAGGTCTTCAAATTTCTTCTCAAAATGAAACCCAAAATGAAAAAAAAAAATTACATAAAAAAATATAAATTAAAATATAATAATAAAATTTAAAAAAACATATGTATATATATTGAATGTATATGTATTGTTCTGATTCTTACTAAGTGCTATTATTTTTGTAAACTTGAAGTACATACCCCAAAGACAATTTAATGAGCTAATTTAGCTAAGCAAATTTGGCAATAAAAGCATAGCCCCGGGTGTTTATGGTATTTTCCATTGTACGCTGTGACATTTGCCGCTGACAAAATGTTGTTTAAAACACTGCTGCGCCGTGTTTGCTTAAAACAATGTCCTTTTCGGTGCAGAATCGATGGTCACATTCAACTCTGAACTTTTAGCTGACGGCAACAAGAAATTCTGTTGTGTGAGCCGAGGATGCTGAGCAGGCAAACCAGGCAAAAGCAGCAGCAGCAACAGCAACGGCATATCAAGCGTGTCTAATAGGAGCAAACATGTACACACGCACGCACACAAACACAGACAGTTGCAAAGATACGCACAACAAATGGCATACAAAATAGCAGCATTCAGATGCAAAAGGAAAAAAGAATTGAGCACTTGTAGCTGCCGCCTACACACACCCACACACACATACACACTGCCGTTCCTCCCGCCGCTCGAACAATGGCACAACGAACCCATTGAGGCAAGTGGCTGCCAACCACGCCCCTGACGCCGCCCCTGCCGCCCACGCCGCAATCAGAGCGCATTTGTATCTGAAACATGGCCCTTTGAGGTGGTCGAAAGGACACTGCTGCCGTTCAAGGATAACACGTTGGACAAGACAGACACAATCACGCCCACACACACACACATACACTGAGAGAGAGGCACACACACATACACAGATACGTTAAGTATATGCATAGCGTCTCTATAGGATATATTTTTAACTATAGCATAGAAATCAGTGGCGTCGCGTGCGTCATTCGATTAGAACTTAGGACACTGACTATATATATTATATATATTTGGCTTTTTTTTCAATTTTCACTGGTTTTATTTATCTTTCGTATATTTGGATAAGCCATATTAACGTGCTCCGAAGCTCTAGACCATGTTTATCATAATGACGTCGTTTGACATTTTCTTCGCTCTGCCAATGTGGGAAAGCGCAAAATTGTTGCTCTTGTTGTTGTTGCTGCTGTTGTGCGTGCTGAGTTTATTTTTAGCGCGCTCGCAGCTAGGATAATTGAAAAGCAAGCACAACTGAGCAGCACACAACAGGATATGGCAACACCCAATGTTGGCCAACGCCCTCATATCATATTAATTGAAAGCAAAGGCAAAGGCAAAGGCAAACACAGAAAAAAAAGGGAATCTCTGCTTCCAGCTTTTCTACATAATATATTGTTAAGCGGCTTCAATTGGATCTATTTATATAGCATTATTCGCCTTTATGTCGGGATTGAATAGCACAGATTGAATTTCAGTTCAGCAGAAATCAGAAAGGGCAAAAAAAGGTAGCACAAGGATCATGCCCAAAGGGGGGATTCAACGAAGCGGATGGCCAGTGGAATTTTAATTGAATACATTGCAATACCCCAAGCAGATTTGTTTTGTGATTTGGTTTACAAAAGATAAATGTATATACATATACATACGTACAAAAATTTAAATAGTTCAAAGATACGCAACAAATTTATGTACAACTTCGATAAATGTTCATTATATTCCTTAAAATATACAAATAGTTGGAAAATATAAAATAAAATATTTATGTTTATGAGAATGTAGTTCGTGAAAAAAGTTATTTATTAGACAAATAGGATGAGGTGTAGGAAATTTAAAAATTCGTATGTTATTTATGAAATATAAATTTAATCTAATTTAATTATATTTTTCAATAATGTTTAAAATGTTTTTTTTGTTTTATCTTTACAAATTTTTCACATTTCTATTATTTTGTATTTATTGTATTTTTTATATGATTAAAGTTATAAATGTAATTTATTTATTTATCATTTACTTGCTTAGAGAAAAACTGCTGAAAAAATTAATTAAATAAAATTGATCAATTTTAAAGTCAGATCTATTTAGAACAATTTTAAATTACATTCTCTTTTCTGTCTGTTATATGGCTTTCATAGAATACAAAATAATATTAATATTAAATATTTCAAAATTTTCAGAATTGATTTTTCATTATATTAAAAATTTATATACTGCCAATAGCATTTAACATACTGCCTAATTCAATGATCTACAATATTTGTCAATAAATTAATTTTTGTATAAAAAAAAATATACAAAACGTGTAAAAAAAATAAATGTGAAATGTATAAATATATTGATAAATATATAAATGTGGATCGCTCTTTACTTACCAATAGTTCCCATTTCTTGATCTTTGCAGCAGCTGTTCTTCGCTTGCGCAAATCCCAATTCGATTTGTAACCCCACTTTGGATAGATGTTTCAATTATTTTTAATTATTTTCAGTTTTTTTTTTTTTTTTATGGCAAGCTGAAACTCCCTCGATCAGCTATTGATCAAAAAACTTATTGAAAAGTTTTTGAGATTTTTTTTATTTTTATGTTTTTGATATTTTTGAATGGCAACACAGCAAAGTTCAATTGATCGGTCGACTAGGGCGGGTGGGCGTGTTCCACACACAAATTATAGTCACATTGCAAAAGGTGTAAATTTTTGTAAACTAAAATTTTTCTTTTTATTTTTTATTTATTGCATTTGTAAAATTGACAATTTTGCTTGTTTCCAGCACGCAAGGTAACAATTTGAAAGCGCGGCAAATAGATCAAGAAAATGTATTCTTTTTTTATTTTTTTATTTTGTTTAAGTGCAGTAAGAAGTGAGCTGTGAGCGGGCACGAGACGCGGCACTCACTGAAATAATACACAAAACACACAGAAGCAGCGAAAAGACGTGACAGAGATAGAGCGCTAAGAACGGAATAACGAAAATAACACACACGTCCACACGCCTGGAGTTTACCGTTATGAATGTTTTCGCAATTTTCAAGCACAGCGAATTTGTATAAATTTGTTGCATGCGCCGCGCTCGGCTCACTTCGGTTCGGAGCACTTCGTTCATTTTGGCGCTCGTGCGCATGGATATTCGGCATTCGTAAATATTTCGTTCGGCCAGTGCAAAACAAACATTCAGGCCTTGCGCGCTGTCTGCCCCTCGTCTCTCTATCTCTGTCTCTCTCATACGCTTTGTAATGTTGTTTAACAGATAATTTCCATGCTGAAGCGCAGAAGCTTTGCTGTTGTTGCTCGAGAGCTTTTTGTTAATGCAAAGTTGTCTTGCGCTTTGAGTTCACGGCGTAAGTTTTGCGATTTCGCACAGGGCAGGATTTTATTTTGGCGAAGGTGATAGGCGCCTTTGATAAATAAGTTTAAAGGGACTTTTTATGATGTAATATAAATAACTAAAATATAAACTAAATATTTTCTATAAAATAATATACTTAATTTAAATATAAAATAAATTAATATTGATTGTACCAAAATCAGCTAAAAGAATTTTACAAATCCACATTTTGAAAATATTTTAGTTAATTTAAAATAAGTATTTAATGACATCAAAATATCATGACTTCATTAAATCATTAATTATTTGTAAATGTATATGCAAGAAATGTATATAAAAATATTGCATTAATATTTTCAATTTATTATGTTGACATACATAAGATTCTATTAAAAAATTTCTTTCGAATGCGCTCAATTAAAAGTTTTCAACTTTTTTAATAACAAATTATTGTCCTACTCTTGTAAACAGAATTTCCATACACTCTATTCTGACTCTACTATCCACCTCTCACTCTGTCTGTCATTAACTGTAAACACCCATGACCCCAATACTAAACTTTTAAACCAAATCCGCCTTAACTGCGAGTCGGAGTTAACTTTATATAGTTGGCTTAGCAAGCAGCGATAAAGCTGCCGCAAAACTATTTTTAAACTCATTTTATTGCCTCAGCGATTGAAGCGAAATTAATTACCTTTCCACTCGCAGCAACAACAGCAACAACAGAGCTAAATATCGAGGCTATGTTTGCAAGACAATATAAACAAAAGATTTGCAGAAATAAAAAGAAGAAAAAAGAAAACTTCAGCAACACGCAAGGACATGAGAAGCGGCACACTGCAGCGTCTGTATGTCTGTTTGTGTGTGTGTGTGTAGGCAGCAGGTGTTGCCACGTGCAGCGTGCCGAAGCAGCCAAAGTTGCCACCTTGGCGTAGAGCAAGTCGCAACCCGGCCGCAAATTAAGTTTTGCGGCTGAGGATGTCCTTGAACCAAATACACAAAGGCCCAACGAACATTTACAAAAGACAACGTCATAGGGGTAAGGGCAGGTAAGACAGCTACCCCCACCCACACGCAAGCATACTCGGCTGACGTAAAACCTGTCTTCAATGTACCCACCCTCCCCCTCCCCCTCCAGTGATTACCCATTCACTTGCGGTAACAGTTAACTTGATTATTTTGCAAATAATTGAAAAGGCTGTCATTGTACAAATTGCAAAAATAGACAAGAATCACACACACATGTGCACACACATGTGCACACCCACACATATCCCTTTTCGCCTGAAACTTGCCATTTCCGGTTCGCGATTCGCACGCTCGGTCGAGCATTCATATGAGCCGCGTCTGACGACAGCAACGGCGTTGACGTCGTCACCAAAGCCAAAAGCCAAAAGCCATAAGCCAAAAGCACTGTGACGACAACAGCCCAACAACCCAACACCAATACCAAACAACAAGGATACAATAACAACAACAACAACAATCAAGTATCGCGCAAAACATGGTTTGCTTCTTTTTTTTTTTTTTTGTGGCTCTAAAAGAGAATTCTTTAGCCAGCCTTTATATATGGTTTCTATTTTTAAAGTTCCTTTAGCGAAATCTAAATCGTTTTATACGATTGCCAAGCTTAAGTTAGAGCGACAGTCTTTGCATGAAACATCAACTTATTGTCCGTATTAAACATAGATCCATAGTCCATAGTCAAAGCAAGAATCTTGACTCTGTATATTTCTTTGATTTTAAGTTTAAAGCAAGCAATTTTGAGCTCTTTAACTAATTTAAATATTACTTAAGTTAAGAGGGTTACCCTATGAAATTTATATTTTATGTTTTCTAATTTGATTAGGCAACAAAATTGTCAAGGCTTTAGGAATTCCCATTATTATATAGTGATATTTTTTTTTAATTATTTGATTTGCATACTTCAGCCAAGCGAACTTTAACATCTTAAGAAATCTTCAAACATAGAGTATTATCTCGTTGATAACCTTTACCAAAAGTTCTCAATCAATTATAGATAATAATTAATAATCCAACATTTTTATAGTTTTAATGATTGAATTTATTAATTATGATCTGATTAGATTTGGCTTCGTTTCGTGTGAAAAATTTGCCAGAATTGGAATTTTTGACGCCCTTTGCATTTTTTTGATAGAATTTAGTTTTGCCTAACTATATTATACCCTAAAAATAAACTAAGCCATAAAATATAAAATACGATTTGAATTTATTTCAAAAATTGTAAAGTTTTCGTTTCAGATTCAGTTCTTTCATTTATTTATTGGGTTGAATTTCTAAAATCTGTTTTTTATATATGTACATATTATATTAAATATTATCATTTATTTCTCTTCTAGATTTTCCTCAATTCATATTTTATTGACCTAGGCTCAGTCAGTCAGGCAAAATCTCTCACTGCAGTCGACCTAACCCAATGCCAACTCAAGTCGAACTCCTTCACTGCGCCTCCTCTCGCTCACACACTGGCTGCTTCCTCTTCTTCCCGCCGCCAACACCCTCTCCCTTGTGCTGTGAGAGCAGCTGGCAGCAGCTCCTTGGCTCGCGCTTGCACAGTCTATTAATAGAGTCGTTTGAGCCGAAACTGAAAATATGAACTCAACTGGCTTCAACATGGTTGCCAGGCAGTCACCAACTCCGCCCCGCTCCGACCGCCCAAAATTAACAGACAAACAGAACGATAGAGTAAGAGTGAGAGAGAGAGAGAGAGAGAGAGAGAGACAGGGCGTGTGAAGGAGACAGCAATTACCCAGTGGCCCAGTCTCGAACGGTTTTCTGTCAGTTAGTCAGTCAGTCATCGAGCCGCGTTGCGTTCACTCTGATTTCTTTCGAGGAATTCGCCAGTCGTCGGCTATGCGCGAGTTGCTGCAGAAGCAAACGCGGCCGAGTAGTGAACCAAATGCGGGCATTAAGGCTGCCGCTGGAGTTGTCGAGGCTGGCGCTGGCGCTGGGCAGGAAGAGCATGGTAATAAGTGCTCCAGTGCGACGTTGTGCAATAGGCTGGCCATGGCCATATCCACAGCCACGCCCACAGCTCTCACAGTGCCCAGCATTGAACTGACGCCAGCAGCAGCGCCCGCAGCTCCTACAACGGCCACACCCACGCCCAGGGCAATTGAGAAGCCCGACAACAACAATAACAACAACAAGGAAAACTGCAAGGTACAAGGCGCGCCCACAAATTATATAGCACGTCGCACCTGGATAACAACGGATCGGATGAACGAGCTGCGACGCAAAGCGCAGGAGGCGGCGAAGCAGAACAAGATTTTCACCATCCGCGGCTGCTTTCACTCGGTGCGCAATGCTCTGCTCGCCCGCGGATGGGTCGAGAAGCTGGACGTGCATCGCAAGGTGCTGCCCCTGGGCCAGATGACCTACGAGGATCTGACGCAGCGTCTGCCCAAGCGCAAGGCGGGCGAGACGCGGCGTCAATATGTGCTGAAATGTGAAAGGAATATAATGTCGCGATTTCTGGAGCATATGCCCGTGGATTTTCTGTGGACGAACCGGAAGGAGAAGTGCGATTACATTGATCAGGCCAAGAACCCGGGCATGACCATCAATAAATTCCATCGGGCACCGTTCACCTCGAAGGAGGGCCTGTGCAGCCAGCTGCGGGACTTCCATTGGTTCTTCGAGGAGGGCATGGCCGAGATGTATTTTCCGCGCTGCTACAATGTCTGGAGTCCCGAGGAGCTGGGCGAGTTCGTGGACAACTTCAAGCTGACGGCCTGCGTGGCGTACTTGCGGGCCATGCTCCGCAAGTACCACAAGCAGGGCTCGGATTCGGTATTCTCGCCCAGCGGCAAGATACCCTATTCCTCCATAGACTTCGCCTACAAGCGGCTGGTGGACTACATTGATAGCTGCCAGCACAACGATATCGACTATGAGGATCCGCCCAAGATATGGGAGCACGACTGGGACGCGTTCCTCTACCAGCACCAGCAGCTGGTCAACGAGGATGGACGCATCCAGCACGACGGACAGCGCACACTCGACCACATGGTCAAGAGCTGTGTGACTCTGGTCGAGAAGATGAAGGCGCACTGGCCCCAGTACAGCCTGGATGGCTATCAGAATTTGTGGATCGTGAAGCCGGCCAACAAGTGTCGGGGGCGTGGCATACTCCTTATGGATAATCTTAAAAAGATCTTGGGCGTCGTTAATCCCTCGATAGCGTCCAAGAGCCGTTATGTCGTACAGAAGTATATAGGTAAGTGGAGCAAGAGCAGGAGAAAGAGGAGAACGCTGACTTATATATGAAATATGTGAAGGTATATCCTGTAGAGAGCTGGGTTTGAGCTCCAATTGGCGAGGCAAGAGCGCGAAGTGTTGAAAAGATATACTTATAGATACCCTGTGAAAACTGTTTACATACTACTAGAATTCCTATATATCATTAATGTAGCCAGCGCTACCCTATTCCTGCTACCTAACAAAGCACAGGGTATTCATAATTCAGCTCAATTTGACGGCTCATTTCGTAGATTATATTTAAAGTTCGTCAAAATAAAAAAAAAACATTGCATTGTACTTTAACATACTTGCAAATGAGTTCCTGCTCTTCTGGAATAAAAGCAATGCTATAAACAAACATCGTCAGAAAGTGGGTCAAAAATCAGGCCGCTTTGTTGTGGTTGTTGTTGTTGTTGTTGTTGTTATTGTTGGCTTTGATGCCTTAACAGTTGGGCGTAAACGTAGCAAGTTTTTTACCCATGACTGCATTGCACGCACATGTTTCGCACACACAAATATACACATGCATATATATATATATATATATATATATATACACACATACAATATACATATTATAGAAATAGAGCTAGAGACACATATGCAACATAAAAATGTTGGCCTAAAAGCGCAGCTACCAGCAGTTCTGGATTGGTATTGGAAAATTGCCTTATGTGCTTGGGCTGTCAATAAAATGGGGAGTTGAAGCAACAGGTTGAAGGACAAACAGCAAACCAAAGGAAAGACAGCGCGAATAACAAAGTGAGAAGGCATATTTGTTAAGGTCTAGAGTTGGGCTAGTTCAGAAGTGTGTTGCATAATAAGATAAACTCTTCCGATGCAAAGTTTCTTCTTCGAAGCGAAATGAGGTGCCGTCCTACTATAGGTTTTACCCTTCTAATTAAGTAAACTCGTGTCGGATTGTGTAAAAACAGCTCATTAAGAATCTCTCTTGCAATTGAAATGGAGTATTTCCAATTCCCTTTGAGCTTATTGAGTTGTGCTTATTTCTACCTAATAAATAATGAAACAAATCTTTCCCACATCTCTTTAAGAACGACCTCTGATAGTCTTCCAAACCAAGTTCGATATACGCCAATGGTTTCTGATAACCAACAGCCAGCCGTTGGTGGTCTGGTTCTACCGGGAGAGCTATCTACGTTTCAGTTCGCAGGAATACAGCCTGAGCAATCATCACGAATCGGTGCATCTGACGAACTATGCGATACAGAAGAAGTATACGAACGGCAAGCGGGACAAGCGCTTGCCCAGCGAGAACATGTGGGATTGTTATTCGTTTCAGGCCTATCTCCGACAGATCGGCAAGTCGAATATGTGGCTAGAACGTATATATCCGGGCATGCGCAAGGCCATTGTGGGCACCATGTTGGCATCGCAGGAGAACATGGATCGTAGGCCCAATACTTTCGAGCTGTTTGGCGCCGATTTTATGATATGCGAGAATTTCTATCCCTGGCTTATAGAAATCAATTCGAGTCCAGATCTAGGAGCGACGACCAGCGTGACAGCTCGAATGTGTCCAAAGTGCTTGGAGGATGTAGTCAAGGGTGAGTTGGGGTCGGGGAATGAGAGTGACAAGGTGCGAGAGTGAGAGTGAGAGAGAGACTCGATCTATATCGACTTAGAGACTTAAGAAGAAGAGACTGAACAATGAGAGACTGAAGAATAAAAGACTGTACATTGAGAGACAAATAGTGAAATGGATAAACATAGACCGAAACCGGATAGACACAGACCGCTATTAAATTTCTGTTATACTTTCAGTTGTCATCGATCGCCGCGTGGATCCAAAGGCGGATATGGGTAACTTTGAGCTCGCCTATCGCCAGGTGGTGCCGCCCACGCCGGCCTACATGGGCCTGAATCTGTTCGTGAAGGGCAAGCAGCTGCTGCACAAGGTGAGCCACGGGCATGGCCACTACTACTATCAGCAGCAGCGCAAGGAGCGCAGCCTGGCCACCAGCAGCGTCTTTCGCCAGCGTTCGGCCATTGTGCCAGCTGCCACATTGTCGCGCATTCATCGTGCCATGCCCACCTTCAATGCCACGGAGTATATGGAGAAGTATATGGTGGAGCCGTTGAGCAGCAGTCGCAGCAGCATTAGCAGCACGCAGCCAGCAAGCAATTCGAATGCCTCTCAAACACTCAAACCTCCAGCAACAGCAACAGCAACAACAACAACTGCAACTGTAACAGCAGCAACAACAACTGCAGCAACAGCTGCTGTTGGCATTGGTACACCCTGTCCGTATTTGCTGAAGCAAGCGGGTCGCTCCATTACGCAACTCCTAAGCGTCACCCACAAGCGCAACGGCACAATGGGCGCAGGAGTTGGCGCCGAGGCAGCCGCCAGCACCGCGTTGCAGCCGAAGCGGCAACGCAGCTGCGGTCCACGCTTTGCCAATCAGCAGCTGGAGGTCACGGATAAGAAGTTCAAGATACTCATCAAAAACTATGCCAATCAGGCGGCCGATAATCTGCTCGAGAAACAGGAGTCCATCAGTGCGCCGGCCACGGCTCCGGTCATGGGCGAGCGCAAGTGGCGCAGTCTGCGCAACATCAACAACAACAACAACCACAACAGCGGGAACACCTACACTGCCACGAGCTGCTCCCGTTTGAGAGCAGCTCCCAATTTGCTGGACAGCAATTGCTCGCGTCGCTTTGCCCGCACCAAGTCCGAAATTGAGAGCTCGGCCAGCTTGCATGCCATTGGACGCACCTTTGGCCGCCGCTCGTATGGACCGCGGCTGCCCATTAGCATCTCGGTGCAGGCTCTGCATCGCGGCGAGCCCATCCTGACCGCCATGAAGCAGGCCTCCAGCGAGCAGCTGCAGCTGCAGCTCACCCAATCGCAATCGCAATCCCCATCCCAATCCCAATCCCCATCACAAGCCCAAACAAGCTCAACGCCTCCCATCAGTCCACGCAACGTTGCACTGGCCAACAAATTGACGGTGCCAGTGCTGCCCACTTGTTGAACCACCAGCACCACCACCATCAACCACCCACTGAACAATTGTGTATGAAAACGTTTATCTAAATATCCAAGGAATTTCAATTTCTGTCAACTGTTAAATATTGTGTATTTGATTGATATTTGGATACTATCGAAAAAACTTTTATCAAAATATGTTGAATTTAGATTACATATATTAGAGTTTGAGGTATTTCTTATTTAAAGTTCCTAAACCACCATTAAGAAACATTTTTCATAACTAAAAGCTACTCGGAAAATATATATAAAATAAATACAAATTCCAACAAAAACATAAATTGCCCGAATAATCATATAAATTAACTACATGAAGCTGTTTAATATTTTAAGACCAATTTAAAGTTGTTTAGTTTAGTTGATCTCTTGCCATACCAAAAATACTTCCAAATATGAAAACTATCCTTAATAAACATATCGTGCGGTAGTTAAAATTGAATTCCCCATTTGGATTTACGTTTTCAGTAGTAGGGAAGGTAAATGATCTTCCGTAAACAAAATTAATAAGATAACTTTACATAGACTATATTTATTGTATATGTTTTGTATTATGGAAAATTATTTACTCTTTCTTTTATTATTACTTGTTGAAAAAAATTTGCTTAGCAGCTAGAGGCAACTTTTACCGACCGAGAGAATTATATTCATAGATATCTCAAAGCAGTTAAATAAATTGTTATATAAGTTATTACGGTATTTTTTATAAGTCGATTGTTAGCAGCTCGAATAGTTTCTGGGGATTGCAGCAAAGTTAATCTTGAATTGGCTATGTTCAATGTGAATTCTGCGATATATTTATATACATACATATATAGGTTAGTAGTTATATATCAAGATGATGCTATATACATACGTACCAGACTCATTCGTTTCTCATTTGGGTGCTGTATATTGTAAGGCCAAATGCTCACGAGCTTTCGAGTTTAATGCTGCTTTCGTGCTGGTATTCATCATCTTCGAGCTCGCTTGAGATAGTTTCTGAGGGAATAATAACAGATATATAGATGAAATAAGTTAGGATGCAACAATTGAACTAGATATAACTCAAAAATACTTCAATTTTAATTGATAAATCTCCAAGTCACGCCCCCAGTGATATTAATCTAGATATCATGATAATCATGATAATACATATTATGTAAGATTTACCAAAATTTCATTGAAATCCATTAGAAATACAGTTTAAGAAAATTTCACGAGTTTTTAAAAACTCTTAATTAGCAAAGTGTCTCTGCGACAAGTCCCAATTCTCAAGTTTCCCTAGCGGCGCAATGGCTTTAGACGGACGGACATTGCACAAGTCAATATATTGTTTTCGAATCGTGTACAAGTATAATTATGTATGTAGATGTTACAAGTTTATTGTCTTACTTTCATGCCCACTTTGCCAACGATGACTTTGGCTGGTGTCTGCGATGCAGTTTTGCTTTTGTCCCTGCCAAATTTGTTGCTTGTCGTCGCTCGGACATTGTTCAGGATTTTGCGTAGCAGTCGTGTCCTCGGGCTGTTTCGTAGCTTCGGCAAATTGTCGAACAGTTTCATCTGGGTGCCATTGAGCTCCAGTGGGCGCGTACCATCTACCTCCTTGTTGACATTATAATTGACCTGAAAGGCGCGCTCGAAGAGACCCGTGGCGGCCAAGGAATTGCGGGGCACATCCAGGACGACACGGATGCAATCCTTTAGTGCCAATGGACATATTCTGGCCGTCACCTCCGTTGAGGCCGACAAATCTGGCGTCGAATTAATCTCAATCAATATGGGATTAAAGTGCTCATCGATCATAAAATCACAGCCATATAATTCAAATGCATTCGGCACCAATTCCGTTTCATCCAAACTGGCTAAGACCACAGCAACCAGATTCTGTTTGAAGCCATTGTAGATCTTTTGCCATGTACCGTCCGGTGCCCCAACGTGTCGCAAATGGCATTTGAATTGATCCAGCGACCACATATTGTTCTTCGGCAGACGCGCATCACGATTCACTTTGTTCTTGTAGCGTTTCTGCACTGAGTTGTTCGTCAGGTGTATCGACTCGCGCAGGTCATCCATTGTGAACTCCTGGGAGCTGAACCGCAAATAGCAGTCGCGATATGTCCATATTGTTACCTGCGTATCGCTGATCGTAAGCAGCATATACTGCCGTATGTCGAACTTGGTGCGATAGATCAGATATGGACGCTCTGCAATGAAAGAGAAAGGAGAATATAATTTAAAGTCTCTAACTGAAACAGATCTTAGCTTAACCATAAACTATCAAACTATCGATTCTAATCGATAATATAAAAATATTCAATTCAAGAATTTAGCTTTCATAGGTTTCCCACAGAGGACCTGGGCTAATACTTACCAACATACTTTTGCACGATATATTTGCGATTCTGATTGTTGGATGTCCATTGTAAGATATCGTCCAGGGAGCTACGTATGACAATGCCGATACCGCGCGATTGATACCCAGGTTTCAAGATCCATAAATTACGGCAGCCATCCCAGCGATAATCGAGTCGTAGCGATTCAATTTGTTCCAGATATTGGCCAGCTAGGCGCGCATACTCCGCCATGACCTTCTCGTTGATTTTGAATTTGGCACCGGAGTGGAGCACCTTGGAGGACTGTACCATAAACGATTGATTCTCGATCATTTCGGTGGGCGTTGGCAGCTTAATGCGCGCATCATCCAGCGAGTAATGCTCCTTCTGCCTGATCATTGCCTTCACTTTGTTCAATGCAAAGTCTATCGTAATGCTCATCACAGTGCCATTCTCAAGGTCGATCAAATCGGCTGGACGGTGCTCCTTAATAAACCGCAGCAAACAGCGCGCCTGCGTCTGATGATAATCCTCAATGAATGCCGCACGCTCCTCCATGCTGTTGGCGCCCAGGCGATAAAATCGGGGATAGCTCATGCCGCAGACGCCATCTTCTCGAAACCAGCGCTCCTGCTCCGCACAACCGACCAGACCCACTTTCGTGGAGAAGTCTAAGAATTGGCTACGTCTGACGCGGTTCCGGAACGGTTTCACCTCCGGAAACAAATCGCGCTGCGCCTTGCTCTGCCATATGAAGAACGAGGGAAAATTATTGATCATTTTCGATATGACCACTGCTTCATAGTCGTTGCCCCGTCTGGCATGCTCCAACAGCGAATCCTCCGACATGTTCTGCAGCTTGGCATGCCGACCAGCTGGTAATTTCTCAAGCCAGCCTCGTCTAACCAGCGCCCGCCTCACCGTGTGATAATTACCGTAAACGGTAAATATGCGACGATTGCGATAGGCATCGATAACGCGCGTTCGATAGGTATTGCGCAATTGACGTTTGTGCGCATCCGGCGCTAGTCCAGCCGTCGAGTTACTGATCTGAGCTGAGCGTGCCTGTGCCAAAATATTGTTGAGACTCGCATGCTTTAGCTGGCCGCCCGTCTGATGCGATATGATATTATCGTATTGGTTATTGCTATTCGATAAATTCTTTGGCAGCGAACATTGCTTGCATAATGTTATCAGTTCAGCATCCAGATTTTGTATCAACGATTGGATCCGGGAGACGGGATTGTAATAGCGATTACGTTGTGTATTAAAAGCACTCGTTGACGCCTGGCTCATATTTAAGTTCTACTCTCTTTATATATATATTTATATATATAAATATATATATATATAAATATATATATATATATATCTATATATATATATATCTATATATATATCTATACACCTATGCAAATTTGGCGGATGACAATATATTTCATCAGTTTATTTATTTTATTCTTTTTTTTTTTTTTTTGTTTCGACTTGATTTTGGTTTTTCTTAATTACTTAATTTTGAGAAATACGAAAGTTGCGACAGATTTGAACCTGTTTACCGATATCGAAAGATTCGATTACTGATGGGGCTTGCTTCGTTAGATGATCTTTGTTGCAGTCTCGAGCTGGTTGGCGTCTAGTGCTATATATGTATATATTTATACTTTTGTTTATATATATATATATATATATTTATATATCAATATATATAAATATATATAGATTTACGGTAGTAATTTTTTAATGCAGCAGCCAAAAACGATTATGTTGTCGCTGCAAATGAACGAGAAATTTTGAAGCAGTAGCCAAACCTTTTTTTGCTAACAATATCGCATTTAAATAGGCAATGTCTTTATTGATTTATGAAACATAGCTTCGCTTAAACGGTAAAATAAATTTGAGACCAAAAAAACTTGTAACGAAACGAGTGCAAGACGAAATTTGAATTAAACATACAAGCGCCTATAAAATACAAAAAAAAAGGCATCATATAATGTTAATATCACAGCTTGCTCCTTAAAACAAGTAAGCATATCAACAGGCCTAAGAAACTCCGTTCCAAATAATTCAAATATTTTTTAATTTCTTTCGCATTTCATCATTTAATTGGAATATGGTTCCATGTCCTGGCACAATATATTGGCATAGTTGCGCCATGCGATATCGTTGCTCCACCTGTTGTTTTTCATCCTCACTGCCAGCAGCTTTCCATATTTGGGCATCGTCTATGTCCTCAAAGCGCTCGAAGAGATCTCCGCATATGCCCACAGTGGTGCCATCGAACTGACTATTGTGCACGATAACCGATGCACAGCTTAACGTATGTCCAGGTGTCTTCTCCAATAGCACCTCTCCGTGCGTATCCAAAGCTCCGGTGTACTCAGTGTAAAGATCATGCTTGGATGCTGTGGAGCCGACGATATGTAAGCGCGCGCGCTGGAATAAATAATTGCAGCCAATATGATCCGAGTGTCCATGTGTACATACAACCACATCTATATCATCCGGCTGCAATCCATGCCCAGCTAGCAGAGTTTTCAAGTGCTCGCCATCCCATGCGGTCATGGTGTCCACGATGATATTGCTGCTATCACGGCAGCGGATTAGCGTGCAGCTACAATTGGCACGCATCGCATTTGGATCATTTGCATCCTCATGGGCATAGCCCGATTGCAGCACAATCACGTGATTTTGCAACATTTATTAAGTATTATTAAGTAGTATTAATTCTATCAGAGAATTAAGGTTACCAAATTTGTGTTTTGTTTTCAAAAGTAAGACAAAAGTAATTTTCAAATTATCAATCAGCTGTTTGTGGCATGAACAGCTGCGAGCTATGTAAATATGTTCCCTTCAAATAGTTCTCTTTTTATTTTTGAACTTTCTTCCTACGCACTTGTTCATTTGAGCTGTGTTACTTATAGAACAACGAAGCCCAATAGAAGAACCAGAGCTCATTTGAGTCTATACTCTTTTTTTCTCTCTTCATTCTAGCTGCTCCTCTGAATTTTATATGTTCATTTAAGCTTATGTCGATTCCTTGCTAAGTCAGTGTGGCACACCACATTTAAAAGCGTCCGTTGCATTACCAGGGCTACAACACCACCCACCCAAGTTGGCAGCGCCCGCACGGCTGTTGGTCGTCGCGCTCACATTTTGCAAGTCGCAATTTGTTTATTATTTAACACACACATTTTTCTGTATAAAAATTGCAGATTTTCAAATGTATTTAAACTACCTGCCGCGGTCGCCATGCAAATACCTGCAATATATGCAACAAATGCGACAGCTGCAACTGTTACGGCGCCAAGTAAACATGGGTGCAAAGCCGCCTATCAGAGAAACAACACAGTCGAGGACAACATCACACCAACTGCAGCAATTGCTTCCACTTGTTGCAACCCACACCTGCAGCATGCAGCGCCACTCAACGTTTACCAGTGATCACGAGCAACAGGTGTTGGATGAACTGGATAGCTGCGAAATATCCTCAGCCGGCAACTTAGAGGATGAATCTAATTTATATTTGAGTGCAGCACGCAGTCCCCACGAGTTATTGGATATGGTTGCTCAAAGTCAGCTGGAGCTCCCACATCGCGTACAGTGCATCTCTATGCTCTGGGCTCTCTATCAGCAGCTGTCGGGTAGCGAGAAGTCTGAGCTAACTCTCCAGCTGCAGCAGTTGCTTCCCTCCTTGGCATTCCATGTAGCCTCTATGAACATGGATCAGTTGAGCTGCTGCTATCTGTATCTACGAAAGATGCACGTGCCTAACAGTGAGCCCACACTAGAGCGTATACTCATGCGTGCCTTGGAAATGATCGAGTTGGCTGTGGATAAGGAACTGGTGGCTTTGCCCGCGCTCTCCCGTTTGCTGGTGGCCATAAATTTTGAACGGGATTTCTTTACGCCGATGGTCTGTCGCAATTTTATGCCACACCTGGAGCAGCATGTGACCAACTGTCAAGTTGAAGAAGACGCACGTCTCCTATCCACTTGCCTCTTCCAGCTGCATCCACTAATCGATGCAGAACTGCTAACGAAATTCAAGCAACGCGTTTCTGAACTGCTGCAGTCTGGAACACTGAGCAGTGCCACGCCCAAGACACTACTCAAATTGCTTCACATGTTCAATCTGCCCTCCTGGTCAAATTTGAACACAGCCATAATACGACAATTGATGCTGACGCTGCGCAATTGTGTGCCCACGCTGGAGTCGAATGACCTGAAGGTCGTCTGTCGCACCTTTCTGCATCATCATGAGCCGGCAGTACTCGTAGCTCCACTCAAACTAGCAACAGCTGCACTGCTGCAGCAGGAGCCAACGTCAGATGCATTATTCTGCGCCGTGCCATTTGCTTCACTGCAGCAACGTGACGGCTACATGCAACAATTCCATCAACTACTTCACTCCAAATCCGCCTGGCAGCTGCCCAACGCCAGCGGCCATTTCTTCAGTGTGCTGCGCGCTCTAAAGGTCGCGGATGTGCGCTACTGTGATGCCTATTGGTCCACACTGGCCAACCAGTTGCCATCCTGCGCCCAGGAGCGGTCACAGCTAACTTTCCTGCGCCATTGCCAGCGCTATATGAACTTCAACAATAACCTCGGCGGAACCTATCGCCATCAGAAGGTGGAACGTAAGCTGAGTCGCCTCTGCATCGATTCCATCGAACAGGATCTGGCGGGTAGATTACCCACAAAATTTGCCCGTTTGGCTGCCTTCGTGCTGGCCTATGGTCATACACCATTTGATTGGAAGAAGTTTCCCAATGTTCTGCTCAGCAAGATGTTGGCCATGGCACCACAGTTCAGTATCCAGGATTGTTTCCAGCTCAGTCGTGGCATGCAGATAGCTTGCGAGCTGCGCTTCCGTCAGCATGTACCACATGTGTTGGCCATGCAGCTGGCCACCATGGACAGCATCCTGATTGCCTGTGCCGAGCGGCACTTGAGCAACATCGAAGAGCAGCCCCTCAATGCCAGCGATCTGAGCATCATTGTGCGCACGCTCAGCCATCGCAAGAGTAAGTCAATCAATCAATCTGCCAATAATACATCCCTCGGCTAATCTTGATCTCCATCCCCATCTTCGACAGCTCTGAAGAACACCCAGGTGTACAACCAAGCGCTAGCCCACTATAAGAGTCTGCAGTGCAAAGATCTAAGTTCGCGTGTCGTGCGCGAGATGGCCTACAATTTCAATGCCTCGCACTACTTTGTGCCCGAACTGCTGGAGTCCATGTTCAACTATGTGGCCCAACAGCACGAGCATATAACGGGGGACACTGTCGAGAAGGTGCTCACCTGCGCCTACAATCTAGGCTACACACCTGCTTCGCTGGAGGCATTGGACTATGCTGCTTTAGTCCTAATACGGTGCGTAGGAAAGTTGATGTCTTGCAGATATACCCTGTAGCTGGCAGTTGATGCATGTCTAAGACGGGTATATTGATGTTGTACCTTGTAAAAGCTCTCTGAGGATAACTCTTAATCGTACTATTAAACCAGCTCTATCTTCTCCCACCCACAGCGACTTTGATCACATGAGCGGCTTATCCTTGGTGCAATCGTGCCTTGCGCTTTGCTTCTACAAGACTATACCCGAGCAGCTAATCAATCAGGTGTTCTGCGTCAAGTTTATTCAGCGCATTGAGGACGAGATCCAGATCTGTTACTCAAAAGCCACATATCCTGGCATGGTGTTGAATCGTGTGATGCAACTGAACCGCACCGTTTGCCTGGATATGCCCGAAACAAATGTGCCCTGGTTCCAGCAGAACTACGTGGAGGCACAGCTCAGCAAGAGTACGTATATAAAATATTTTAGCGGCATTAAAATAAACTAGAATATAATTTCTTTTAGAGCACGTTGTGCCCAGCGCTTTTAATGCGGACGTGAAGCAGCTGCTGCGCGATCTGCTCAAGGATGAAAACTATTTTCGCTGCAATCACACAACGCCCTATGGCTATCAAATAGACTTTGTGATACACTTCGATAAGGACAAAAGACCCATGCCCGCGCCAGCCGTTGAGGCCACGATGTTGGATCGCATAACTAAGTAAAAGCTCGAAATACTATATATAATACCTATAATATGACTGTAACTTATAGAAGTATATGTTCTCTATATATTTACCAGAGTGGCCATACTGCTGCTCAAACTGGACTCCTTCTGTGAAAATGATTTGACGGCGCTACGCGGCCCGGAATCCTTAAAGATCAAACATCTGGAAATGATGGGCTATAAGGTGCTACACATTAACGAACACGACTGGAACTCCAAGTACATGAAGGCGCCAGGCGCCAAGGCAAACTATTTGAAATGCCTGCTGCAAATTTCACATTAGTTTAAACAAATCATTGATTAACTTGTTAAGACACTTGACTAAATTAAGACTTACGTTTAAAATTAGTTTAGCTGCGCAGTTGTTGACTATATTGTTTTTGTTGTACTTAGCAAATGACGTCTGTAAATTTATATATATATTTCACTAGTCATAGAAAAGCTTTGAGTTTAGATTTAATTTTTATGAAACATAAGTTTAAGGAATTAAAGATTGTGTGAATTATGCTTGAAATTAAATTAAATATTTATTGAATGTATATTGAATATCTGGGAAAACTGCATGAAATAAAGAGTCAATTAATATTTAATATAGGCAAAATTTTTTGAATATATAAAAAATGAAAAATTAGGAATCAATAAGTGACTGCAGAAAGAAAAGCTGCATGAATATATGTATGTAGTTCAAATGAAATTTTAAAAATGATTTCTTATAATCCAAAGAGTTCTAAAACGTAAGAATAATAGTTTGTAATATATAAAAGTATAAAAAGGGGAATGTCAATGAAAGACAGCATTATTGTTATTTGCCCAAATAGTTTAGTTAATATATAATTAACCATTATTATACAAACTATTTGGAATATAGAAAAATAGTTATAGTTAATCGTATTTGTTGGAATGGCAAATCTCAATAAATATATTAGATGATTTGTTTTGAAACTGTTTATGTCCTGTATCATACGTTTTGTCAAATGCTTTATTGCTCCTGCGATGCAGTGCACCATTTGTAGGCATTGTTGAACATGAGCTGCCAAGGACTCTCGACTTGTGTGGCGGGTATCTCGAAGCCGGGCGGCACATACGGCCATTGATACATGGCACTGCATCGCTCCGGATGCGGCATCAATGCCAAATGCCGGCCATCGGGCGAGCAGAGGCCAGCGATTCCCTGCGGACTGCCATTGGGATTCATGGGATACAGTTCGGTAGGCACGCCCGTATCATCCACATATTGCAGCGTTACCAGCTGTTCGCTCTGCAGTTGCCCGAGCAGCTGCTCATCTTGGAACGCAAAACGTCCCTCGCCATGGGCCACCCAGCAGCCCAGCACCAAATCCTCCATATTGCTCAGCATTATCGAACGATTCGGGGGTATGCGAACCGTCGACCAACGGCACTCGAAGCGCTGCGAACGATTTTGCAGCAACGCCAGCTGAGGCAAAACAGGAGATTCATCCTCAGCTTTGATGCTGCCCACAAAATCAATCAATGTCATCAGCTGACAGCCATTGCAGATGCCCAGCGAGAAGACATCCTCACGTTTCTTGAATGCATCAAATTGGGGCTGCAGCAGGCCGTTGTGCAATATATTCGCCGCCCAGCCCTTGGCAGAGCCCAAGGTGTCCGCATAGCTAAAGCCACCGGGAAAGACGATTCCTCGATATTTCGACAGAGTTGTCTTGGCTGTAGATAAATTGAATTAGATCGTTTGATATGATAATTGAATTGATTGCTTAAAGTGCCTCACATGATAGCAGGTCCGACATGGTGACATCATGCACCTCGAAATTGGCACGCAGCAGACTAGCCATCATTTCCCTTTCGCTATTGACGCCCTCCTCTCGCAGCACGGCCACGCGTATGGGTTGACTGCATCGCTTCAACACGAGCTCCGCTTGCAATTGAGCAGGTGGTGCCCTATATACAGGCGCCTGGCGGTAATTGAGACTTTCGTATTCCGATTTTACACACTCCACATTTGCCTGCAGCTTCTCCAGTTCATAGCTGGTGCGTTCCCATTGCTTGTAAAGCTGAAGCAATGGCTTGGCCAACAGTGTTTTGTCCCCATTCTTAATGAGCACCTGAGCCACATCCAAATTAAAGCCGGTCGCTTTACCCAAGTAGTAATTGGGCACACCTGCAGCCTGGAAGCGTGAGCGCACTGCCTTCAGTTGGGTTTCATCTACCTCCAAGACCCAGCCGCATTCCTCGCTGAAAAGGAGACACATACCAAAGCCGATTGCGCCACTCACTTCATCATATTCTGATACGCCAGATATGGCCTCCTTAATGTCCACCTCCAAACCACTCAGACCACCAATGGCCATCTCCAGCAGGCAAACAATGAGGCCGCCATCGCTAACATCGTGACCAGCCAGCAGAGCACCCTCTCCCAGCAGGCTCTGCGTGATCTGGAAAGCATCGCTCAACACTTTGGCACGCTCCATATCGGGCGTCGTTTTACCCTGCTGGGAATAGGCTTGGGCTAATGCCGAGCCACCCAATCGAGCACATTGCTCTATGTTGATCCAGAGCAAAGCGCTCGATTTGCCCCTTGCCGGACCCTTGAGATCGGGTGTTATGCGCACCCGCACATCCGGACAGGGGGCATAGGTGGAGAGCACCAGTGTGCCAGGTGATTTGATCACCTCGCCATCAACTTTGGCCGCCATCGAAAGGGAATCCTTGCCACCATCGATGCCAACGCGCAGCTCCTGCAGCAAAGTGCTGAGCGCTAAGCAAGCTTCGTACATCTTATAGCCTTCACCGGGCAATTTGGCTGCCCACATCCAATTGCCCGAGCACTTGACGTCTGCCAGGTCGCTAATCTTCACAAAGACCAGATTGCTGAGCGCCTCGGCCACGCACATGTGAGCCATGCTAACGGGACTGAGCAGACCTATGCAGAGAGGAATATTCAAATTAAATAATGATAGACAAGCATACACTCTAGAAACTTACCCATAATGGGCTGTGTGCCTATGGAGGTGGCTATGCCCGAGTGGCTAAAATGCGAAACAGTGGTCAGAGCATAGTCCGAGAGTGGCGCCTGCAATGGACCCACGCACTGCTGCTGCACAATGAGACCGCCCACACAGCGATCCACTTTGTTGGTGAGGAAACGTTTGCTGCCCACCGCCACGATGCTTAACACCCGCTCCAGGGCGTCTGCTAAGTCCAGCTCCGCTGGCAGCTGCAATTGCTTGCTGGGAATGGGTATGGCTTCCAGCTCATAGGTGCGCTTAGGCAATTCACCTAATACGGACGACAATTCCAAATCAAATGGTGATTTGCCAATGCCGTCGCGCACCTCCGGCAGCAGAGCGTCCTGCATATCCTTTGGCGCCGCTTGCTCCACCAAGGTAACGCGACCATCGCCAGTGACAACGCCCACGAAGCTGATGGGGCAACGCTCACGTGCACAGATCATCTCCAACAGCTTGCGATCTTCTGGGTTGCAGAGTATGGCATTATTCTCTTGATATTCAGCGCCCCACAGCTCCAGAGCTGTTATGGTTGGGTCACCCAGTTTGAATTCCTTCGAGAAGATGATAGCGCCAGCGAATCCTGGCTCAACCAGCTCCTTCAGCACATTTCCATTGCCGCCAGCGCCCTGATCGTGGATGGCCAAGATGGGATTTCGTGGGCCTAGCTCAATGCAGGCGCGCACAACACGATTCAGTTTATTCTCCATTTCCGGATCGCCACGCTGCACGGCATTGAAATCCAGTTCAGCATCGCCAGAGCCTTGAACCTCCACCGAGCTGGCAGCGCCGCCGCCCACACCAATGCGATAGACTGGCCCGCCGATCTTGGCCAGCAGCTGGCCACATTCGGGCATTTTTTTTTTACGCATTGAGGCGGGCATCGTGCCCAATCCCCCACTGAACATAATGGGCTTCACATACTCCTCCCGAATGCTGGGCTCCGCTGCATTATACAAGCCATAGGAAATTGTGAAACCATTGATCAACGGCTCTCCAAACTTGTTGCCATAATCCGAGGCGCCGTCGCTCGCCTCGATGAGCACCTGCAAAGGCGGAGCAAAGGATCCCGGATACTTCAGGTCAACTGGTTCATAGGGCTGACTGTAGCCGGGTATATGCAGAGCGCCCACACAGTACCCGGCAGTGCCAGCTATGGGCAACCCCCCACGACCTACGCCCTGGACATCACGCAACCGACCACCGGTGCCTGTGGTGGCGCCACTGAATGGGGCCACAGCTGTGGGCATATTATGCGTCTCGGCGGTGAATATCAAATCCGACTCAACGCGCTTCAACTCCACAATTCCAGGTCCGCTAACGAGTTGCGGCTGCAGTGCATCATGCTCGAAGCCGACAATGGCGCTACTATTGTCACTGAATTTAATTGTATTATTCGGATTCGTATTCTTCTGAGTGTCCATGATGAGTTTGATCAGAGAGCTGGGCAGCTCCTGGCCCTCGAACACCATGCGTCCGCGAAAGAACCAATGCCTGGAGTGCTCGCTATTGCTCTGGGCGCAATCGAAGAGCTCCACTGTGGTGGGATCTCGCTTCAGTATCTTGCTGAACAAGTTGTAATAATAGTCCAAGTCGTAATCGGAAAATGCCAAGCCCAACTCCTGATTGATACGCTCGAGTGCAGCGCGTCCTTCGGCAAGTATTGGCACATAATGCCAGGCGGCCTGCTGTGCCGGCAGCTGTTCGTCGAAGCTCTCGCGCGGCATATTCGATGCAGTATATTGACAATGGGTCATCCGGTCCCCAAGGAGAGTCACATAGTTAGACACCTCTCTAGTTGCGTCTGTAGCAAAGCGCAACAGATAACGCGTCGAGTTTTCCATGCGACGCACCTCTGTGTAGCCGAGATTATGAAATATGTTCACACAGTTGGTTGAGTAGGGTGTGGAGAAATTGAAGCGTGGCCCAACCTCCACCAGCATTTCGAATTTGCTGTTTTCAAGCTGAAGTCTTGTCTTCTCTTCGAGACTGCTGATCGTTTGCAGCGGCTGCCTAACCAGCCATTGCATCAATTGTTCCAATGCCAAAGGATAGGGGCACAACGCCTTATCATACTCCAAGTGATAGCAACGCTCCATTCGCACCGACACCAAGTCCTTGTCGAGGCTCTGCAGGCGCTGCAGGATGCGCTGCTTATCGGCAGTATCAAATACTGCTTCATCATAAAGTCGCAAAATGCCCATTGTCAATTATCTGAAAGAAATATTTTAGTATTAAAGGTATTTGAAAAATTATTATGCACTCTTTCGCATTTGTTGTCAATCTCAAAAGCACACAAAGCGACAGTTGAAGCGAATTCAAATCTTATTTATATTTTATTTTATTTAGACCTCTCTCGCCCTGTCATTTATGTTAGTATATTTGTTTGCATACCTACATACCATTTGTGATCGATTGGATCGATCGCACACAAACTAAATCCTTACTAGTCAGACGAGCCTACACTAAGCCGGCAAATGCATCAATACACTTACACTTCACTGCCCACAAGAATTTTGTTTGCTATTGCAGCCGCAGATCGTAAGCATCTACTGTCTCACTTACGCATGGACAGTACCTACCTCCTAAGCTATTGGGTACCCTGTATGCACATATGTATACATATGTACATATGTACATATGTGTATGTGGAAGCTTAACGTTTGTATGCAAAGTGCACCGAAACAACCTTGAGCTGCATATTTTTAAATTCTCGCCCTACACTTGCAAAAATATACATACATATGTATATGTTTGTATTTATGTTCATACATGTATGTACATTCGATGAAGTAACAAACTGTTCCTACTATGCACACTTTCGCCCGAATGACTGTAACTGGAAGCCTCTTACTTTTCCTTTTATTATTTAAGTCCGATTTTATACGTCTGTTCCTTAGACGCTTCTCTGCCAGACTGAACACTGGCGGCACTGTTACTGGAGCCTAGTGCAGCTTTCTAAACCGTTGGCAACTGAAACACCCCTGGCAGGGGGTTATCAGCCCACCACAGATCAGCGTCTCATGTTACACAGAGCAGACGCCCAGTTGCAATTGCAGTCATTGGCACTGGCGTCACGCAATTTGTTTTTTTTTTTTTTTTTTGTTACTGCTGATAAACAGCAAAAGCGTAAACATATTTATTTGTTGCGAACACAAAATGTTACCAATAATAATTTTAATTTAATTTAGTTTAGGAATTAACTAACCCAAATTAGAATACAATAAGCGGTGCGCACGTGCACGCGCATAGCAAGTAAAGAACACTGAAAAGTAAATGAATGAACAGAGAGAGCGAAATCAAGCCGGACGCGCACGTTTTTTAAGTGCTGTAAATTGGCAACTAGGTATGCGACGAGTATAAAACAGCTGTTCAAAGCTCTTTAGCTACCCTGCAGAATGAATTGCAAGAGAGTATACAAGTTCAACTATGCTAATATACATATTTATAATTAAAATTTTGAATTATTACGAATTTCTGAAGTGGTATACTTACTTTAAGACTAATATGTGAATTATATAATATCTTTATTTCTAATGCTTTCTATTCAAATTAAAATCTCATTCTGTATTTCTGAAGAGAAATGTTAAGTTTATTAAAACTTCTTATATTTTAATATATATATTTGAACACTTTCCATTCAATATACTTAAATATATGTACATATATGTATGTACATATATATTTATGAATATGAGCATTCATTTAAATAAGTTACTTAACAAATTTCATGTGCCTGGGTGCGAAGGGAGCAGACAATGTCACGCGCTGAGTACTATTTGAATTCAAAAAAGCTTTTGACTTTTCATTGTGTTGTTGCCAGTGACGCCGTCAATTCGCCGAGTATAGCAACAGCAACCACATGCACAAAAAAAAGAAAACGTCACTAAAAGCTTCGCACTAAACACGGCAAACTAACGGAAAGACGCTATTAAAACATGTGCACCAATACAATTGTAAACGGAACTTATCTTGGTTTAATTTTAAATGTAAATGCATAAGTATTTGTACAAGTATTTCAATCAATTTAGCGGTCATCAGCGATGATAGTGGTGGCCGCCAAATACGCAATAATGCATAATATATGTACATATGTATGTACCTGAATAATGTTGAGTATATACAATATCCATAGACAATATAGAATATTTTAATAATGAAAAGAATTTTTGAATTTTTTTCTTAGAGCGCTTCTTGATTTATTACATATCTGACTCGCTTTTTATTTACTTTTTTCATTTTTCTTTTTTCAATTTGTTGCATATATTACAAACTATATATTAGTTTTTATTTATGAATAAATAACTTTTGCTACTATGCTGCTCCCTCTGTTGTTGTTGCTGCTGCTTCATCTGTTGACATTGTTGTTTTGGTTTGCTTTTACGTTGCCTAACTGGCTGACCCTCGCATAAGCAATCAGAGCAACGCGCAGCTATCATATGGAAAAGGTTCGTTTTTTTTTTTTTTTTTTGGTAGTTTTTCTTTTTTTAAATTTGATTTTAAAAAATATATCAAAGCAGACGAATATAGTTCGTTTGCTATTTTCAAAGAGAGAAGATTATGTTGAATTATTGTTTTGTGTGTGTTTTAAGGTTCGTTCGATTATTTTATGCTTGTTTTTTTTCTTGTACTACGACAAAGCAGCGTACCCGACGATGCGCCTACAACGGTAAATTCCAATTCACTACGTCCAAAATAACGGCACCCACTTACAAATATGGTGCTAGATAGATAGATAGTTATCTATGCTCGTTATCGATAGCATCTATGTTATGTGCATGGCTTTCGCCGCTTTGGCCGCCTGTGCACCAATCTCATCCATACTCTTTCGCGCAGTCTCTGTGACCTCATCAATAGAACGCCGCGTACTGTGTATCAGTTCGTCTGTGCCCCGTGCAGCTGAATCGGCAATGCTCTTCACCTCCGTATTGATCAGGCCAATGACCCATTCAAGTCCCTGACGACCCTTGCCCGCATTCGAACTAATCGTAGAAGTTAGCAAATCTTCCATATAATGTGATAGAGGCACGCCATAGACAGTTACTGTTGCCTCCTGTTTGAGCAGCGTTTTGGTTGCATCGCCTGGATGTGGTTCATAGTAGAGAACCTCGTCAACGCTGATATTTCGGCAAAATGTTAAGTTATTTGTCTTTAAGACCATCTGTTTACGCTGGGGATCCACAGTAGAGCGCTCGCTGGCAAAACAAGTCTTCGCCGTGCCAATCAGCGCGTGCGTCCACTTTGGGAAATACCATTTGGATTGAACGAGACGGTGAGTGTGCAGAACTCCATTTACCACTCTACGCTCCACGACATCGGTGCCAATAATAGACGGTGTCATTGGATTTGGATACTTTCGCCAGGCAGCCTGGGTGACCGTCTCCCATGGATGGTTAAAGACATGCTCGGACGTCCAGATTTTCATTATGCAAGCTTTGCGTTCACCTCTTTTCTCTCTTTTATACGTATTTCTCTCTTCGTCGTTGCTGTTGTTTCGCAATAGAGGCGCGACACTAGGGGCTGCCTGTTTATCGCCGAGGCAACAGGACAGAATAAAATGTAAAAAAAATGTTGTGTTTAGGTTCGTTTTACAAAAAAATTTTGAGAAAAAATTTCAGAAGTTTTTTGGTGACAAATACAGAAGACCGACCTTTACTCAGGTGTTCTGCGAGTAGTGTGACTGTTCGGCTATCGATGTGTCGTCTGTCGGTTTAATCGGTATGTCGATAACAATAAATAATTATGTGGCCACTCTTCAGAAACATCGTTAGATATCAACAACGTGATTAGGACAACACTGAAACGGTTGTTTAAATGTAAATATACACATGCATTAAATGAATTAATACTAACTAAAATCGGAACTTTAAAAGTACATATTTTAATAATAATTTTACACTTTTACTTAAATGTATGCTGAAATTATTCCGCAGGAAATGTCCGAACGTAGGCTTCATATGGATGCGAATCAATGCGTTTTAGACGCTCCTCTAAGAACTGCCGAAACTCTTGCATATCATCAGCGTCTTTCACTAATTTCTTTAACTCAGCCATTAGGTATTCTTGCAGCGTCTCTTGGCTGGGTGTTCCCGGTTCTTTCTTTAATGTTTTTTCCATACGCATTATTATTTGATTGCGTATTTTAAATCTTTCATAGCTCAAAATATTTGTCAAAGCTTTGGCGGGTGTTCGACGGGTTGAATTTGTTGTGTTTATTGGTTCAGCCTGAACTAACGAACTGGGTAATCGTTTCGGCGGCTTTGGTCGCTGATGCTGCGCTGGTTGCTGTGATTGTTGCTTCTGCGGAGGTTGCTGTGTTTGTTGCTTCTGCGGCTGTTGCTGCTGTTTGTCGTTCTGGAATTCCATCATTTTAGCAAGTGCACGAACGGGGGCGGCGCGCAATTGAATGGCTGAGGGTACAGTTGATGGCTGTGCCTGTTCGTGCCTCTTTTGTCCATTATTCTTCTCAGATTCGGCGTCGGTTGTCTGATCAATAAACTCTGTTAGCGAGGGTTCTTGTGGATGTGTCTGCCCTTCGGATTGGGCAGATTCTGGCGATTGTTGAAAGTTGATCAAATGGAATACACCATTTGGATCGTAAAACTTATAGCCCAGCATTTCAAGGGCAATTTCCGTTAACAAATACGACATTTTGGCGCAGAAATCTTTTATAATGTCAAATTTGACCTAGCGTCAGCTCTGATTGAGATACATACATACATACATATGTATGCAAATTGTCGATTATTTTGGAGATGAGTTTCGATGGGAAGTTAGATTGGTATTATATATAGTAATTATTTGAATTATCTCTTTTAATAATATGATTAATTTAAGTTTATCTATAGTATTCGGGTTTATATTTAATTAAATGGCAAAGGTATATCCAAGAAAATTTTTATTTTTTAATAATCGAAACTTGGGAAATTTAACCACCACCTCTTGGAGCACATAATTATTTATCTGAATTTGGCGTGGTAGCATTGTTTGATGTCAGAACAGCTGTTTTTGCTTTGGTTATGAATTGATGTACGACTCATTTATTGACATAAATATGTATGTGAATGAAATATTGAATATTGCCAAATAAAAGCAAACATAGCAAATTATTTATGTTTTCACGGAACAAACATTTGTATTTAATGAGCCAATATGAAAATCAACGAAAAGAACCTTTGTGTTTTTGCCCGAACGCCACCGTTTGACATGGAGGGTAAATAAATTGAATAGTTTATATATTAATTAAAAAAAGAATGAATACGAAACATATTTGTGCTATTATTAATCACTCTCGCAGGTTTCCTCAACAAGCGGGGTGTAGTCAATAAAGCATTTCAACGACGCTATTTTGTACTCAAAGGCAATTTGCTATTCTATTTCGAGTCGCGCCTGGACAAGGAGCCGCTGGGCCTAATTATAGTGGAAGGATGCACCATCGAACTATCGGAGGAATCGGATGCTGATAACTACTGCTTTGAAATCGTCTTCAATGGCTATCGCACCTATATATTAGCTGCCGATACACAAGAGTGCATGGCGACCTGGATGAAGGCCTTGACATGCGCCGGCTACGAATATAAACGGATCATTGTCGCTGACCTGCAGCGTCAGCTGCAAGAGATCGAATACTCTCGCAACAGTAGGCGACAATAACACCTACTCTCTATGCATTCTACTAACTACAATCTGTTACAGAGATGCGCAGTGAGCGTAGTGATCCACATCAAACGGTAACTGATGGCCAGGGCAAACCTGTACCGCCACCCAGACGTCCAAATCCCTTCAATCGCCCACCGCCGCCGCCACCAATCGAAGCGGGAGGTGTACGAGGCGGTGTAGTGATATCTCCGATGCCCTACATCTCGGACTACTATGCCTTGGATAAAGCGAAGGCAGCGCAACATGAGCTACACAATATAGGTAAGTCATCGATGACGTCATCGAGTGCGTCATTCGACAGCTGATTCGTTTAGATTCTAACCTTAGGATCTACCGTTACACGGCAGACGAAAGAAAGCGACAATGACCGAAAGCTATTGAGGTAGCAGGCGGTGCAGATACCCTGGATAGCTTGACAAATTGAGTTAATTCAGATAATTATCATTGGAGATACCCTGTATTTATTAAGCTATATTAGAGCATGGTTTGCTTAAGATCAACAGACGTATAGACAGACTGTATAGTAAGTAGGGAGATAAATTTTTATGTATTATATGTATAAGTATATAGACGACGGTAGTAGAAATAATGTCAGGGCCAAGCAGATAGACAGTTGGAAAGCTTAAAAAATATCAAGATCGAAATCATTATATAAATATCCAACATTTGTTTAGTTCCTTTAAAAAAAAATAACAAAAAAATGCTGTGTAGGCCTTTTGTTAAATGTGTTACATAATTACGCTTGAAATTGTCATACCCTGTGCGATGGTATAAATTGAGCTTAGGGAAACGATTTGCAGTGCAGGAAAACAGACAAAAACGTGCGTGCATTTCTTTTTGCACTCTGCGTTATCTCAGTTGCTTTCGTACGCTGGCTGTGCCATGCCGCTCTATGAGCTCATTGCAAAGATCTGCTGCATATTTCCAAACCGAGGCTACAAACAGTTGATCAATATTTCAGATAACGGCAATGGCAGTGCGAGCAGCCCACATTCAACGCCTCGTACACGCCGACGTCAGGCACCGACTGGTGCATCACCGAGCGTTTTCTATGATGACCTGCCCATAGCACCGGCCAGATCGACAGTATTAGCTAAAAGCAATAATAATCACATTGATCGAGCGGAGCAGAAGCGTCGCCAGGAAAGGGCCACCGAACAGTTCACGCAGCGTCATGAACAGTTCCGCAAAGTCATCATGCGCGACATCCTGTTACACAGGGAACGCCAAACCCAGCCATTGATACAGTTGTAGATCGTGCGAGAACTGCGAGAAATCGCTTTTTGGGCCTGTTTTATATGTTGAAAAATTTACATTTACAATTATCTATTTATGTTCAATTTCCATAATCCTTAAAAATATAAATATACACACACACACACAAAAGAAAGACCTATCCACTAATACAGAGTCAAGTGTTAATTGTTTACATAAATTATAGTACAATATATATTTAATTCCTCTTCTATAATTGTGTCAAATACTCTCTCAGTAAATCATTGCGTTCGCGCTGTATCGCATTGGATTCGTCGATCCGTTTGCTCAGCTCTCGTATGGCGGCTATGCGATTGCGTTCTAAGATTAACAATTGTCGCTGCTGCTCCTGGCTGACAGAGAGATCGGCGCTAGCTGCATTATCTGTGCCCAGGGCTTGAGCATCTATGGATGCACACATATCAGTCAATGCTATATGCACCGGCTGTTGTCGTTCGGCTGCTCCACTTTCGTTCTTTACGTCAGCGGGCGCCTGTTCACTATGAAACATTTCGTCGAAGGTGTCATAATATTCCCAGACGACACGTTTGCGTCCGTTCTTACGCAAAGTTTCACGGCATGTTCGATACGTTTTCTTCATGTTGCGCCACTTGCGATCGCAGATGTCCTCGTTGATGCCCTTGTAGCCAGCACGTTCCATGTCCTCCACAATCTCTGTCCAGAGTGCGCGTTTTCTTGTTTTAGGATCACGGAATCTGTGGCGTCGTTCCGAATAGAGTTCGACTAGCAGCTTGGTACTCTTTACATTCCAATGCCATTCTTCGACACCACCCTCGCATTCCAGATAATAATGTGTAGTTTCAGTCTCGTCATTGTCCATTTGTTTCATATACTGGCCAAGAATGCCAAACTTCTTATTTTAATAATAACAATGATAACTAGGGCTGCAGTACTCCTAGTATTGGCGATACCAAAAATATCGATCTATCGCACTATCGTACTCAATAGGTGTTTTATAGTTAATTTTCTATTTACAACTGTGTACACACTAATGGTCTGACCGCTTTGCTTTTTGTTGTTTTTGCTGCGTACGCCGTACGGAACGGGAACGGTATACGAAAAGTTATTAGTTGTGAAGATTGAATTGTAAGTTATCAACTACCAATATAGCCTAAAATCAAATGAATCGTTTCAACCTGAGTAAGGTTGTGCAGTACCGTTTGTCAAGCTATTGCAAGTGTTTCCTTATCATGCTGCCTTTGTTTGCAGTGTGTTTTTGTAAAAGTGACGCCAACATTTCAAATTTGATTTAAGCCGCCGTTCAACGAAATCATTCGTTTGGCATAACGGATATTAAGCTGCATATTATTTGCTAGCCCATGAAGTAACAAATATTTGATTTCATGCGAATATCTGTGCCTTTTCAATAGAAGTTTAAAAGTACTTTGCAGTCGGCGTTAGCAGCGCAGCGGGCTTACTTTGTTGGCGTTCATTTTGTTTTTCCATGCTTGCAAAACCACCACACAAACACATACGCACGTACACGCTTGCACACACACAAACAAGCAGAACAAGCAGCGCGTGAGAGCTGCGATTAGAGATGAGCGCTTGTCAACATTCCCAACACGACGAGTGCAAAAATTTAGCAATATCAAAATATTACTACCTAAAAAGTTATTATAATTAAAATAAATGATTCAGTTGCAAATGGAATTGAAATTGAATATAAATATTGTAAATACCAGCATATAATATTAAAATAATATGTGTATTTATGTGAGCACATCGTGTCACGCACACAGCACTATGAACAACCGCTACGCTCTGCTGCGTACAAATTCTGGTTCTGGCTCTCAATGTTTGCTGGTCTCTTTACAGCTGCAGAGAGACAAAGATAGAGACGCATTACTGCTAATTGAAAGATGTCCGCTAAGCGCAAGGCAGGTGGTAACGGGGCCGGTCCCAACAAGCGTCGCCCAAAGAAGAAGGAATCAGACTACGAGGATGAGTTCAGTGATGAGTCCGACGACGATGCCGCTCAACAGCAACATGCTGCGGGTCAAATGGAGGTGCTAATACCACACGATAGTCTGGATCCGCCCAGTAAGCTGCCAGAGGATTTGCTGGCGACTCTGGAGAAGACACCGGGTCAGCTGCTGATAGCCGGCATGGTGACCTGGGATCTGACTGGCAAACGGGATCGCAAAAATGTCACAAAAGTGCGTCCCAATCTGTATAGCTTTCATCGCTTTACAGATGAGATGGTAAGTGAGAATTGCCACAATGAAAACAAAATTTAATCATTAAAGAATTCCAAAATTTACAGTATCGGTATGTTGCCAGTGGACCCGCTGCAGCACACACAATACTTATCAACATGGATCGCAAGGCGTTGGGCTTTGGACGCAATCCCAGCGGTCAGCTGGGCTTGAGCCAGGATATGAAGCTGGTGGAGAAGCCAACACTCATTCCAGCTCTGGAGCAACTGAATATCGTACAAGTGGCCGCTGGGCGGCATCATACGCTCTTTCTCACCGACACAGGCACCGTCTATGCCTGTGGAGAGAACAAGTCCGGGCAATGTGGTGTGGGTAATGCCCATCCCAACATCTTTACACCGACTCCAATTAATTATCGTGGCCCACCCATTATACGCATCGGCTGCGGTGCCGAATTCTCAGTTATACTCGATATTAAGGGCAATTTGCATACGTTTGGCTTACCGGAATACGGTCAGTTGGGCCACAATACGGATGCCAAGTATTTTGTGAATGCCAATAAGTTGTCATTCCATTTTGAGACATCACCGAAGAAGGTTGTGCTCTACATTGAGAAGAGCAAGGAGGGGCATGTGACCCCTGTCGATGGTGTACAGATTGTCGACTTTGCCTGCGGCAATAATCATACGGTATGTGGAGCGATATTCTATATATAAGATTATGTCGTAACACACACTTTGCAGGTGGCAATTGACTCCAAGAAGCGAGTCTATAGCTGGGGTTTTGGCGGCTTTGGTCGCTTGGGTCATGCCGAACCCAAGGATGAGATGGTACCGCGTCTCATGAAGTTCTTTGATACTCAAGGACGTGGCGGACGCAGCGTCTATTGCGGCTCAACCTTCAGCTTGATTATCAACGAGCTGGGACTGCTCTATCTGTTTGGGCAGAACAAGAAGACGGGCGAGGCCAACATGTATCCCAAGCCAGTGCAAGATCTGGCAGGTGAGTTTACATGCCCTATGCATCCATATCTATTACTTTACTGATTCTTGCTGATTTTTCTTCTATGTGTAGGCTGGAACATAACTGCAATTGGCTGTGCCAATACCTCAATTATGATATCGGCTGATGATACTCTAATTGCCTGGGGCGCATCACCCACATTTGGCGAGCTGGGCATTGGTGAGTTCCAGAAGTCGTCGACGGTGCCCAAGGAGGTGCCCAAAATGGACGGCATTAAAATACCTCAGGTTACCATGGGCTACTCCCATACGGTTTTGCTTGTGGATACCACACATGAGGCCACCAAGCAGAAGTATGAGAAGATGCCCGAATATACTATCGAAGATTGAATACACACCAGCAACAAAAAAAGAAATATATATATATAGAAATGATAACAAAAGAGAAAACAAAATGATAAAACATTAAGTATACCGCTGCCAACAACAATACTGCTATATTTATATAGATACTACAAAACAAAACTTGAACTGATCAACGAAACTCTGCTGCTACTTACTGAAGACAAAACAAAAAAAAAAAAAAAAAAAAAAGGAGAAAATACAGAATTAACTCATTCAACATTTCATACTATAAGTTTTAAAGTACTTTATCTATGCCGATAACTGTCTCACTAACTCCCACAATTTATATCTCAAATATCTTTTATGTATTTATGTAACAACATTACGATTTGTTATTTAGGTTCGTTTCTTTCGTAATTTATTTAACTATTCCCTTGCTATTTATGAAAAGTATTTTCTATAAATCGCTGTCTTTAATTTATTTCCGCCCATAATTAGGCTTAAAAATTGTTCAAAAAACTTCTATTCCAATAAAAACAAAAACAATATATTTATGTATACAAATATAATTTTTAAATACGAAATGCTGCTTAGTTCTATAAGATCCATTAATTTACTATTGTCCAATTATCACAGCATGAACAACCCGAACAAAAAAAAAAATTAAAAAAAAAAAAAAAACAATACAAAAACAACTACAATGTATAATTAAGCGCATAAGTTACATTTATAAATATATATACAATAAATATAAAAAGAAAGTATACAGCGGAAGAAACTCCAATACAAGTTGCAACTATTACAAAACATCAAGCATTTTAATCATATACAAGAATATTTAAATAAAGAGAAAACATGTTAGTATTTAAATGGAATTTATTTATTTGAGTTGAGGTTGTCTTAAGCATTGTTTTAGCTAAACATTTGAATATTTCAAAAAAAAAAAAAAATTACGAATATCGAAAAACAGTAAAATAATGTTTGACAGTCTAAAGTAACTTTACTGACATTTTTGTCAATTTTTTATCATGTCACAATGGTTAGCGTGCATTCGGAGAGTCGGGAGGAAACATCGACGAATATTGCACAAAACCAATATACTCTTTTTAACTCCGTGAAAGAGCATTTAAAGCAAAAATTCTATTTTAAAACTATTAAGAGATTTATATGATGTAAGTACTAGCAAAGAGTCTCCAAATATTTCTTTCAAGTACATACATATTTCCTCCAAGCTGAACGATCATTAAATATTTAAACACATCGCACTGCACTCTACTGCACTACACGACTGACCTCCATCAGGTCTGGACGACTGAAGAAATGCTACAGCTGCTGCCCTTTATATAGAGCGACTCTCACTCGAACACCAAGGCGCACTCAAATGTTGACCAATGGCAACACTCTCTGCTGCTGCAAGCATTCTAGCTTCGTTTTACTCAGAACACATATACCAAATGAATACCGATGCATACTCAATTGATCTTGTGTAGTTCTTCTTCCCTTGCTTTCGTTAGGCTTTCTCAGAGAGACAGGCTGTGAGAGGGAAAGGGCGACGGATATACAGATGAACACACATATAGGCAAACAAATACTCATAGTTAAATCGAATTATCTCGTTATGCCTGATAGGGCTAACCATAGCTTCTGTACACACAGTTTCTTCTGTTCTATAATTCTCTTAGAGAATGTGACTCAATTTCTGGCTATTCCATCCCATACTCATTTTCAATGGACTTATTATCAATAGGCTAGGTTTAGCCTGAAATAGGCTAAACAGGCAACACTGATTGTAACCTCATATATGCGAATGCGTGAGTGCGTACTCGTGAGTGTGTGTGCGTGTTTACATATGTTCATGTGCTGTTTCTTCTGTATGCAGAAAAAAAAAGCGAAGACAACAGTCTCTCTCAAAGGGTTCAGGGGATCTCGTAGTCGAGCAGTCTCGACTAGAGCGTTCTTTTTTCTTTTATATATATATATGTAGATTTTGTTTCCCTTTGGCTCTTTTCCAAATTTAAGTTCTTATCACAAGTCCGCAAGGTCCTTGCGGCAATCACAAATGAAAGCGAAAGTTAAGTATTCGAGAGACTAAAAAAGCTCTGCCATGGCCCAACAACAATCAAAAGCTTTCGGCCTTACTCACGACTTTTAACTCCGAACTCTGCTCTGACTCTCACTCTCTCTCTCTCTCTTTCACTCGCTCGCTCTCTGGATTTAGCTGTCTTGGGTTGTATTTGCTTGGCTTCAGCACAATTTTCACTGTTAGACAGGACAGTCTTCCGCCGTAGTCCTTTCGTGTAATGTGCGCCATTGAGGAACGATTTCTGCACACCGCACATTGACTTTTATTTTAGTTTTTTTTTCCCAACACACACACACATACACTTACACACACGCACACACATACACACACTGACACAGACACACACAGACGCACGCACCCACATAAAAAAAGAAAAACATTTTATAAAAACTAAGAAAACAAAAAAACAATTTTACTTACGAACAAAAAAATTTAAAAAATATTTGCTAAAAGTGTATTTGATATATATAAAACAAAAACTTATAACAAACTAAAATAACAACAACGACTAAGACGCGCCCGCTGCAATAACGATATTAGCAACAAAGAAACTGAAAATAGTACTAACTGTAAATTACAGTGCCTTCAATAAAGTAAACAACAAACTACAGTCGCCAACACAACAAACAGCAAAAACAAACAAAAAATTGTTTCACTTCACATTTTCATATAAAGCGCGAAATAACAAAACTGTAAGTTATTACGTATACTCAACGTGTGTACGTGTGTGTGCGAGTGTGTGGGCGTGTGTGAGTGGGCGTGTTTGTATGTGCGTTGGCGTTGCCGTTGCCGCCTTTTGATACTACACTAATTGTTATTCAGCTGCTTTTGCTTTCGCCACGCGTTTTTATGGCTAGTAATTATGGCGTCGTTTTTTACATGGCCAATAGCATTTCTTTGTCTCTCTCTCCAATCGTCTCTACCTCTTGTCTTTGCCTTCGCCCTTACCCACGCACTTTTCATTGTTCGCCGCAAAACTTTGCTCAACTTGCCATTCCCGAAAAATGTGTGTGTGTGTGTGTGTTTTTTTTTTTTTACTCTAAAAGACAACGGTAAACGCACACACACATATATAGAAGTGCACGCACACAGACAGGGTAACTTGTTTGTTTGGCAATTGTATTGTGTCAGGCACGCACAAGATGCCTGGACACTCACACACCCACACCCACACACACACATACACAAAGAAATTGTAAGCTGTCAAATCAATAAGAACAGACAAAAGCAGCGGGCGAGCTAACGCCATCAAGTTGCGCATCTCAGTATATGTACATATGTATATGTATGTGTGTGCGTTTGCGTGTGCTGTGTGTATCTGGCGGCTTTTTTGCGACTGTATGCGTAGCGCCTTGTTATTAAATCACCTGTGGCTGACAGTTTTCATATTAGCGGAGTGCTGCAATAACAACAATCGAATCCATCTCTTTCCCACGTTTGCATGGGCCGGGATACGGCCATTTTTATCTCACATTGGCTTCGCGTTTGTCCATTCTTTTGTGTTGGAGTAGGATGGAGGCTATGGCTTGCCATCGCTTTTTGTCACCTTTTGTGCCTGCTGCCGACGTTTGAGTGACGTAAATTAATATAGATTCACATTTCGAAATTCCCAATAAGCAAATCCCAAGAAATCGCCCACGCTGGCAAAGGTGCTAAAAATATACACACAATTTTGGGGAATTATAGAACTTTTTTTTTTGGTAATTAGAGTCAAAAAATTTTGTTGTTTAATACATTTAAATATGTATAAATATGTATGTCTATATAAAATATTTTAATATTTTTTATTATGCTCTGAAATGGAGAGAAATGGAAATAAAACCGAAATTTAAAAGCAATTTTCATTTTTAATTATATGTTTATAATTATAATCAAATAAATGATATAAGTTGCAACAAAAACTTAGCCAACAGGTTATAGACCCATACACATACATTTATAAGCTGGAATGAATATACATGGGGGTATACACACACACACACCCAGACACATGCTCGCAGGTCAGAATTAAATTAACGCAAATTAAGCAGATTAAGCAAACGTCAGTCACATCAAGCAGCAGCAGCCGCGGCACAATGTGCAAAAGGCAAAAGCGTTGACGTTGACAACAACAACTCACACACTCATACACACACACACACACACACGTATGTACAAATTGCGTTTAACAATGGCGGCGGCTAAAATTGGCAGCAACAACAAAATTGATACACAGCAAGCCATACAAACTGACGCAAGCATTCACAAACACACGCACATACATGCAAACAAAGCGCGCTGTCTGGCAGAGCTTTTGTACACACAGGGACACTCACACACACCCACACACATGTGTACGCTGACTTATAATCATGTGGAACACAGTACATTAGGGTGACTCATGCAACAAAGGTTTTCATAACCCACATCAAATGATACTGCGCCTTTGCTATCAAATCTTGAGTCACCCTGCTTTTTTCATTGCCCGTTTAATGAGCTGGCTTGCTCTGGCGTTTGTCCGTTTGCTTTTTGGATAACAATTTCAATTAAAGTTTTTAATAGCCCGGCAGTATATAGACTGCATTTATTGCTCCTGCACATGCAGCATCAACATTAAAAAATTGCGCCTTGGCCCATTCTCCGCCGTGCACTGATTTAACGCGCAATTAAGCCGCCAGTTGTAGCTCGCCCACAATTTCCGCGCCACGAGTAGTAGATGGCACCAATCCTTGCGGTTGTTTTGTCGTGGGCGCAAAGTGCAAGGTTGCCATTCATTTTGGCTTGCCAACAAAATGGGGCACGGCGGAAGGAAGCGCAGCACTAATCTCTGAGTGCGCCCTGCTTCGCATTGCATAAGTGTCAGTGTCACAGGCAGATGCGGCGACTGAAGCAGCAGCAGCAGCAGAGTGTCTCTTGTGTATGTGTATGAGTGTGTGTGTTTGTGTGTGTTTGATTGTGCATGGGTATGCATGTGGCTGTCACTTTGTGTGTCCTTGTTGAAACAAAACAAGGGGGCATGCAATACTAAATAGTCGACTTTTTAATACCTCGTACCCAACTGCTATCTATTAACTAGATATTTCTAGAGATTTCAACTATTCACTAGATATTTCAACATAATTCAAAATTGTCATTTTGATTCTCAGTCTCAGCGCTAAAGGAAATTCATAATAAATACTTTCAAAAATTATTGGTCTAATGAAAAATATGTATATAATTTTCCTGTTGGATTATTATCATGCATTTATTTATATAACGTTTCTGTGTTGTCATTTTATGATACAAATTAGTTTCTATCACGCATACGCCATATTTTCACGCCAAATAAAACACGCAAAGCCAGTAAAATACTTATACCAATAAAGCGTAGCCTATTTATTGGGGCACATACAATATTTTTCGACCTACAAATACTTGCTTAAGAAATAGAACATCAAAATGTATTTCCAGCATAATTTAATATGATATTTTACATTTCATCCGTATAAAAAGAACTACTCGTTACTTGCCGCAAAAATAGGGTATATAAAAGACTGATGATGGCATTTTGTTACTTCCTACCTACAACCTATTTCTTTTTTCTTTTTTTTCATTTTCCAATACAGCACCAGCACCTAGCACCTTTAGTATGCAATGAGGCAGCCAGACAAACGCATCGACAACGATCGGCAGCGCCAAGTATTAGTAATACACGAGTGTGATTAAAAAGGATGAATAGCAACAACCTGCAGCAATGGTGGGAAAACTCATATCGACGACAGCACCAACAACAGCCGACTGTCGATAGCAATATCGATAACGATAGCGCTACAACTGACCTGCACTATGCACTACTCGAGCAGAACTTTTTTGGCGGCAATGGAGGCAACTTTGGCAATGAAATGGCCGGTAGTTCGCCGCAAAACTTTGACTATGACAACTATGGCAATTTCACACTGATTGATCCCTATGATTTTGACACTGGCGCGGATTCGGAACATGCAATACCCTCATTTACCATTCTACTCCTGGCTATAAGCTATGGCCTGGTCGTTTTTGGCGGCGTCGTCGGCAATTCTACTTTGGTACTTACACTCTGTTCGGCTTCATCGGTGCGCTTGCGAAATCCTCTACTCTTGGCCGTATGCGTTGCCGATCTCCTAGTCACGGGCATTTCAGCGCCAGTTACGCTTCTTAATCTGGCCATGAATCGCGGCACTAGATCATTACCACTTGCACTATGCAAACTAATACACTACGTACAGGTGAGCACAACAACAAAGTACAATTATTATTCCATTTGCACTTTACATTAAAAAATAGCAAAATTAAGTTTTGCGGGCATTTAAATCTTTTTAGTTACTCAAATTGATTTACTATGAGTAGAAATTTGCAGGCACTTTTAAAATCCAATAAGAAAACTTGAAAAAAAACTAAACTATCGAAGTATCGATTATATGGCAACACCAGCTGAGCTTAACAGTAAAGTAGTAAAAGCAGAGCATTTTTAAAATTAATGAGTAGTTTAATGGAATTAAATTTTGTACATACTACTTTTTTTTTATATATACAATATACAAGTTGCATAAGTAATAGCCGGCAGTATAAATAATACATATATATAATTAAAAATAGACATTCCCAAATTATAATTTTATTAACAGTACCAGCTGAGCTTAACAGCATGATTTAAAAAGAACAACATTTTTAATGTCGCGAGAATAAATCTGATGGAGAGATTTTAAAATGGGGCATTGATTACTCATTAATTTCAGGTCATGCCAGTGGCAGCTAGCACTATTTCATTCTTCATGCTCTCACTGGATCGCTATGCCACCGTGAAGCATCCACGTTTGGCTCAGTTGCGACAGCGCCGTTACCTCCACGTCTCTCTGGCCCTGCTCTCATGGATCGCCTCTGCAGCGATCAGTACGCCATTCCTGTTTGCCTATAAAATAATAGCAAAGTCGGTGGTCATTAAAGGCACAAGCACAACACCGAATCCGGTTAGCATCAGCTGTACATCCGAGTTGGGCGCGAATGCGATGTTCATGTCCTTCATCATCTTTCATACGATCGCGGTGTTTGTGCTGCCCGGCGTGGGTGTTCTACTCAATCACTATGGCGTTCGTCGTAAGCTGTGCGCGCTCTCCTTGACGGCACGAGCTGCCCATGGTGAGCTGCCATTGCCCATGCCCATATTACGCCGCCAGACACACATGGTAATCGTGACGGGCTGTGCCAACGCACAGCAAGCGGCATGTGGGGGCGCAACAACGGCAGACGATACTTCCAATGGCAATGGTGGCGGCCAAATGGCTATCAATCCCGGCGATATTCAGTTGCATAATCTACAGCCCTGCTTGCAGGCTGGCTCCAGTGCGGCACTAGAACCGGGCTCCTATCGCTCCAGCAATCCCATTTCACCAAGGTAAGCTAATCTAACTAATTACACCTGCGTCAATTTTGAATCATATTTTTGCACAGAGCTATGAGGGAGATACGCGCCCATTCGCAACGCCAACGGATTCATCGCTTGGGCCGTGGTCCAGCCACTCCCGGTATACCTCTGCCGCAGACATCGACGCTGCGTTCGCGTCGTCATTTGGCCAATATGCTGATTGCATCAGCTCTAATCTTTATCATCTGCTGGGCACCGCATGTCTTCTGCATATTCTATAAGAATTTCGGCTATAAGCAATACTGCAGCAAAACTTCCGTCTACTTCAGTCTCCTATTGGGTAAGTGAAGCAGAATATACTCATAGTATAAAATAAATATGAGAATTTAAGAATTGAAGCTGAGCTAAGCTCAAATAAGCTCAATTAAAAATTGGAATGCATGAAATATCTCGGAGAGGTAGAGAAACTTGTATATGAAAACCTAATTTATTCTAATATACATATATGAGGATATTACATTTTATTGTGTTCAAAGCTGTTAGACCAATTTGGTAAACATTTTTACCATTAGAATCCCACACTATCTCTGAAAACAAAAATTAGTTTTCATATTTGTATATACTTTTTTTTGAAATGCCAAGAAAATTTAGATTTCAAATCATAAATGATTACTTTCGCTATAGATCTATTCGCTGATAGATCTATAAATTATATGACAAAATTCTACATTATCTTTAAATAGGATAGGTATGAATCGCACAAATAGTTTGACATAAATCTCCAGCTTAAATGTGTATGTGTATTAAACATACTAAAAAAATATATCGTTAGTGTATAAAAATAAGCAATCACGCAAAAATGTAATATTTAACTAAACTAAGAATTATGGCTTCAGCACATATACTAAGTAAATCTGATTCGTATTGGTCGAGCGTCAATTGCTTTGCAATGCTGGAGCAGCCCTATGAGGAGCGCTGCGAGTTTGTGCGAAGAGCCAAGAAATGTGAACTGAGCATGAATCTTGTGCCCTATGTGGAGCTGTTGGCCTGTCGATTCAGGTGTCGCAATCAGTTCGAGGAGCTCGTCTGTATAGCCCTGCTGCTATTCTTTAGCTTCGAGCTGATGATCTGCTTGGGCTATGTGCTGCATTACTATTATACACCCATGCTCCGCGCAGTGGCGAGGATTCTGCATATGAATGACCATCTGGCGGGAGTGACGATCATCTCCATTGCCAATACGCTGCCGAAGCTCTATGGGAGTTGGTCGGGCCTGGAATTGAGGGCACTGAAAGCATCTCAGTTGTCCCACGGCTTCTCATTGGTTCTCTTCGTGGCTATGTTTAGTGGGGGCTTAGTTTGCTATATGAGACCCCTGCGGATGAACAGCCACCGGACTATACGTGATCTGCTATTCTTCATCTATGGCCTCACGCTATTGGAATACATCTCTGTAAACGATGGCGCGATTACGTTCCCTGAGTATTTGCTGCTGATCTTCGTTTATTGCTTCTATTTGACTGTCAATGTGCTCGATCTCTATATGCAGCACATCAGCTTGAAATGTAGGTGAATAGAAGTGAATGCCTCGTAGCGAGCTATCACTGTAATTCCTTCCGATTTCCGTTTGCAGTGTTGAGACGACAAATTCAGGTGTGCACAACTAACGTACAAGCCATAAGGGAAAAGTACTACATACTTGTTCAGGATCTACGACTTGGAACACCATGTCGTTCGTATACCAATTCCATTTGCAATGAATTTCAGAATAGCAAGAAAGGAGGCGGTCTTGGCCTGAAACTCTGTCGCCTCAAGGATTGGCAGCGGGCCAATGCATTGATACGCGCCTTCTACATTGCCCGCGCCCCGATCGTCTGGCTATGCGCCATCTATGTGCCCCTGGTGGATCACGAGCGGGACAGGCATGGCTGGTGTAAGCTGCTCAACTGCCTCCAAATATGGCTCAATCCGGCGCTTACAATTGCCCTCATGTCTCGCGGCACATCCATGTCGTCGCTCTATGTACTTTACTCGTTGGTGTTCACCCTTCCGCTATGCGTGCTCATGCTACTCCGCTCCGATGCCGGAGTTGCGCCCAAGTATCATTGGATGTTTGCCATTTTGAGTCTGACTGGCTGCTTGTGCATCGTCCAGCACCTGGTCAAGGAAATCTCGTTGATCCTGGAACTGATTGGAACGCTAAGGCATATGTCGGCCGGTTTTATGGACGTCTCTGTCGGTCCCATTGCCAGTGGCCTGACGGATCTGGTTACCAGCTATTCACTCTGCAAACAGGGCTACGAGCGTATGGCTTATGCAGCAGCAATCGGCAGCACCTTCCTGAATATCGTTCTGGGCAGAGGTGGCAGTCTGATCACGGCAATAATTCTATACGGCATAAATGCCGATGCAGAAATGATAAATGTGTATGGCGAAAATGCATTCATTCTCTTGATCCTGGGCCTGCTATCCATGCTGCTATTGATATCGCTATTCAAATTCAATGCGCAACGCTCGCTGGGCATTTACTCCATGTCTATTTATATGCTATATTTTCTATTCATTGCACTTGTGTTGAAATGGGCTTTTCACACATTTCAAATAGACTTTTCCTTCAATACTCATGGATCAGATTCTTAAAGATAAAGAAAAGGGAAATAAATAAATTTGTGCTCGTGAAATAAGGTTTTTTTTTTCATTTAAACATTTAATTAAGATTAGGTGAATCGTGCGATCTAGACTAATCAATCTTTGTTTTGATTTCTATAATAATAATTTCGAAAATTTTTAAATCAACTTATCGTTGAAAATATTGGAAAGCTCTTGGTTCCGCTCTCCCATTGCTCAGTAGAAATCAGTTCGAAGTATAATTTTGTAATTTTGTAGTTTTGTATTTTTGATAGATATACATATATATATAAACATATATATATATATATGGCAAATATATATATATATATATACATATATATAAATAATTTGTGTAACAAATTGAAATTGTAAGGCATGGACAGTAAGCAGTACGTGCCAAATGAGTTGGATAAAGAATTCGAACAGTTTTGGACCAGAGTCAGTTGCTACGCTATAAAGATCTTTCCATACGACCAGAGATGCAATTTTGTGCAGCGGGCCAACAGTTGCGTCTACGGCACGAATGTCGTGCCCTATATTCAGTTGATGGCATGCGATCTGAAGTGCCGGAATCAGTTTGAGGAGTATGTGTATGTGTCCCTGTTTCTTGTGCTCTGCCTGGAGCTGCTCTGCTGCATGAGCTATGTCATTCATAACTTTTACGGACCGGCTCTGAAGCTGGTGGCCCGGATGTTGCATATGAGCGAGCATTTGGCCGGAGTTACCATAATGTCACTTGGCAACGAACTTCCCGAAATTGTTGCCAATATGTGGGCCGTACATGACGATGACGAGCCAGACTTTGCCAATGCCATTGCAAAGGGATTGTATTTGATCATGTTTGTCGGCGGATTGGTCTGCTACATCAGTCCATTCAAGATGAGCGGCTCAACGACAATCCGGGACTTGCTCTTCATGGTATGTGGTGTCCTGATGGTAGATTATTTTATAAGAACTGATAATGAGATGGATCTCAAGGAGTGTATCATCTCAATATTGCTGTATATTATATATCTGATAGTCAGCGTGACTGACCTACTAATCCTACGCCGTACTACAAAACGTAAGAAATGTTTACACAAAGTCTTGTACTCTATATACATACATGTGTGCTAATTTCATATTTAATTATCACATAACTCAGAGTTGCTGAACCAAATAAATGAGCTGGAACAATTGAATGGGGATATGAATGTTAAGAGATCTGATTTATATAATATTCGAAAAAAGATTGATTTACTGAAAAAGAAATATGATGAGCTGTCTGAGGATGGAGTTGTGGATATTTTGGCGCGTCAGTCGACCGTACAGAAACCAGATGAAGCCTTTTTTACATATTTGACCAGACGTTCAGAGAGACATCCATCTATTAGAAGAACGAAACGGGCGGTGGCATATAGAGGTTTTCGCAACAAGAATCGGTTTCTCTTTAAACAATTCTTTAGTTCACTTCGGCCCGTTTTTATGGATGATTGGATCAAAGGGAATATATTAAAACGTACGTTCTACATTGTACGTGCACCAGTTGTGGTGTTTTGCGCCATCTACTTACCGTTAGTGGATTACGAGAAGGAAAGAGATGGCTGGAGTAAGCTACTAAATTGCATTCAAATATTCCTTAATCCGGCTATCACAATTATCATTGGGTCAGCGTTGATATATCGGGAAAAATCAAAGCTCTGGTATCTCAATATACCAAAATTTGCGGCATACGGCCTTTACTCCATGGTAATAACTGTGCCACTGGCCATCATAGTGTTCATCCATTCGAACACCTCAGCTCCGCCAAAATATCATATTGTGTTTGCAATCATGAATTTTACTGGCTCCGTCTTTCTAGCCATGCAGTGCTCCTATGAGCTATCGCTCTTCACGAAGGTGATCGGTAGCATCTATGAGATTCCGTTCGATTTCATGGGTGTTACTCTGCTGGTCGTGGCCACCTGCCTAAGTGATCTTGCAATCAGCGTATCACTGAGCATGCAAGGATACGAGAAGATGGCCTACGCAGCCACCATTGGCAGCAGCTTCCTTACTGTTGTCGTCGGTTGCACCACAACGTTGCTGGCAGTCATAGTCAGAGGTGACACTGCGCACTCGCATGATGCTATGGGGAATTACGCTGACAACGCCTATGTTATTTTCATAATCGGACTCATCTTTACTATGCTATGGGCGGTGATATTGAATTTCAATGCCAGACGCTCTGTCGGCATATTTTCCATGGCTGTCTTTGGCATATTCATTTTATTTGCGGTGCTCATCAGGAGAGGCCTCATCCACTCGTACAGTCACGATCTTCTTGTTAAAGATGCTTATGCGACCTAAAAGCAAAAATTTATTAGTATAGTACAATTGGACAATAATAAATACGTATTAAGATATTTGTTTAATAATAACTTAATAACTTGAAGACGTAATACTCTTTATCTTGATAAATAAAAATTAATCGTATTTATCTTTATACATTTCCAAAACAGGCTACTTTTATTCGGCCATTAGTCCAATCATTTATTGGGCGCTCAACCATAACACGCTACGACAATCGCCCTGTGCGCCCATCATTCGCCTACGCTCCATGCAAAATTTTCTACGTTCGCGTTTTCGATCGCACACCGTACCGGCGGCGGCATCATCGACAAACGAAGCGGCATTGGGGGCATTCAATCCTAAGTTAATAAAGCTAACACCGAAGCAGTATAGAGCTCAGGCCTCTTCGCATTATCTCTACTAGTGTGTGATACTAAACTAAACTTAAATATATACATACATACCTACATACATATATAGCATTTTCTTTCATTTCCGTTCTGTCTTGAAGTGTTTTTCTCTTCGCAATTAGTTGGCAAAAAGCGAGATAGCATACTTAATATACATACATACGAATACCTATTGTAAGTTCACACTGCATACTCATACACACACGCACACATACACACACTTGTCATTATCACATTATCTTCTCAATTGCATCTCAATTCATGCAGGCATTCATTAAACTACAATTACACACATACATACACACGTTAATAGCTATTAACGTTTATTAGCACAAATCGTAATACAAATTAATCGTAACAAAACTCGTTTAGTCACTCGTTTATAATGTTGTTTAGTCAATAAGCTGAAACTTTAAAAGAAATTACATAAAAACATAATAATATTGTACTATGTTCCTTTTCATAGATAAGCAATAAGAAACGCTTTAAGCCAAGTTTAACAAACAAATCAAACTGAACATGATCTAAAACCAAAAACAAAAAAAGGGATAATTAAACTAAATCAAATCAAATATTTAACAAATCTATGTCTATAAGAAACAGCAAAAATTAAAGAAAAAAAAAATATATATATATATATAGATATATGTATGTATTGTATATAATGTGTAAAACATTCTTTCTACACTTTTTCTAACATTTTTGAAGTTCATTCAACTGAAAGATCTGTAAATCATACGCAATAGAAGATATTTAAATTTACAAAAGCTAAATGATCACTTATATTTCAAGGTATACTAACTTATATTTATGTACATCATATGTAGAAGAGTTTCGTTTGATAGATACATATGTACTTCATAATTGTTACTCATATTTATGCATATCTTATGTTTCTCTTCTTAATTTGCTCTATAGATTCTCACATTATTAGTAAGTGTTCTATTTTGTGTAGTTTTTTTCCATCATTTCTAACAATTCATTATAGCAAGCCGACGGAAATAAATAATGATAACTATATATACATATATATGTATATATACATTGTAGACAGCAAATGATGAGCGCACTTATCACAAATTCTCTGGGTAAAAAGACTTTTGTCTAATTAGCAATTGCCTGTTAACTGACTGGCGCTGTTAGCTGCGTTAACATTGTGAAACTTAACATTGTTCTGTTATAATTGATTTCGAAATATGTACTTATTTTCAAGATACTCGTTATTTTTATAATTATAATTTTGTGCTCGAAACTCTAATTAAAAAGCAAAAAAAAAAAGAAAAGAGAATCTATAAATTCTATAAATATTCCACTACTAGCTACCTGTTTTCTTTACCAATACGAATGAAATCTTTTAATCGTCGCAGAAGAACAGCGAATCGGGTGAGTATTTGTTGCAGCTAAGATATCAATTTATTGCAACTCGTAGAAATTGTCTTATCCATAAAATATCTAGTGATTATTACGCCTCAAAACCTAAAAGCAAAACGAAAATTAATGATATATTTTATTTAAACAAAAATGGTAATATGTTAAACTTTTGATGTCGAGCGAATATCCAACAGTCGGTTATGCCGCTTTGCAACTTTTATTTACAATCAGATGTCTCAAAATGATTTTTCAATCAAAATACATTCAGTTTTCAAAAAGATTTCAAATGAAAAAAAGCACAAAAAAAAAAAAAAAAAAAATAACAAATTTGTTTAACTTACATTATAATTATATACAGATTACAGAATCATGACCGCAGTATATCAGGAAAATGATTTGGACGAAGATTTTGCAAATTTTTGGTCGAATGTAAATTGTTATTCAGTAATTAGATTTCCGTACGATGAGAGATGCGACTTTGTGAGAAAAGCCAATAGTTGCATACATGGCACGAACTTCGTGCCATATATGCAACTATTGGCGTGCAGCTTCAAATGCCGGAATCGTTTTGAAGAACATGTCTTTGTCAGTCTCTTTATGATTCTATGCTTTGTGCTGCTGCTCTGTGCCGGACACGTGGCGGATGTTTACTATTCTCCAGCATTGAAGGTTATCTCTCGAATGCTCCATTTGAACGACCATTTGGCGGGAGTCACGATAATGGCATTATGCAATACGATACCAGATTTGCTATATCAAATAACCATAATTAATGATCGGGAATGCGTATTCGCCGATGACATTGGAGCATCATTGTTTGTGGTAATGCTCATAGGGGGATTGGTCTGCTATTTAACAACATTTGAAATGGATGCTTATAATACGGTGCAAGATATGCTATTCTTAATTTTGGGCTCAATGTTATTGGAGTTCTCCTTGTATACTGACCACTCAATAAGTTATCATGAGATTATAGGAATGATATTGGTGTATACCGCCTACTTGATTGTTAATGTGATCGATTTGCTGCTGATCAAATATACTCTGAAATGTAAGTAAGCAAATACCATCGGTGAACAAGATTTATTCAATAATGATCTATGATTAACGTCCTTACCTTATTAACCATTAATTTAGTGTACAGGCGTGAATTAGTCGAATTAAACGAAATGCCCAGTTCACCTGAGAATCTTGCAAAAATAAAGACTTTGACAACTGAAATAAATAAACTGTCGAAGGAAGAACGCGTACAAATTGTAAAACGACGTACAACCACCACGAGACCACAGAATTTCACTTTCATGACGCAAGCTCCCACTGAACATGAAAGGGTTGTGCTTGACAAAAGACGCAGTTCACGTTATGTCGATATGAATCAGGGTCTCTTTAAAGAGTTCTTCTTAGCATTCAAGCCCATTAAATGCGAAGATTGGCGCAATGGCAGTATTGTTGAACGAATATTTCTTGTGGCACGTGCTCCAGTTGTGATTTTTTGTACCATCTTTATACCGTTAGTGGACTACGAGGAACCAAAGAATGGTTGGTCCAAGCTACTCAATTGCATCCAAATATGGTTTAATCCAGCTTTCACAATCGTATTGGGAAAATCTTTGATTTTTAGAACTAAGAATCAAATGTGGTATGGCACCATACCAGAAAATACGTTATACGGTTTATATTCCCTGGTAGTGACTGTCCCATTGTCCATATTTGTATTCTGTCATTCGGATACGAGATCTCCACCTAAATACCATTGGATATTCTCGATCTTAAACTTGACTGGATCCGTTTTTATAATATTTCAGTGTGCCACCGAAATAAGTGTAATGTTCGGAATTATTGGCTATCTTTACGGTGTATCAGACCAATTCATGAGCTCCACTATAATAGGCGCAACGAATTGCCTTGGCGACCTAGCAACGATTGTAACTATGGCCCTGCATGGATATGAGAAAATGGCATTCGCAGCGATCATTGGGGGTCCGTTGCTTTTTATTCTGTTCCACTGCGGCAGCGTGATTGGGGTAAAGAAAGCATTGGGCCAACACGTTTCATGGCAAAGCATGGTTGGCGACTATGGTGGAATATTGTTTGTACTGTTCACATTTAGCTTAACGATGATGCTTCTATGTATAAGCTTGTTGAATTTTCGTGCGCGACGGTCGATGGGGATTTTCTCCATGTCCATCTATTGTCTGTACGTAATATTTGCAGTTTTAATTAATAAGGAAATTATTAGTCCATACGAACATCAGGGACTAAACGTTGAAATTTTTAAACTTTAGATAAATTAAGAATGTAAATATATTGTAATCCGATTGGGTTTCTTTTAGACACGAATATACGCATTTTTTTAAAATTACACTCGAATTTCATACACACTTCAATTTGGGATAAGTAACAACTGGCCAGACTTATCAAAAACAAAGCAATGTAGCGCTAACAGGATTGGAGATTTATAGGTGGCAGCACTGCAGTTTGAAATTTCAAAATTGTGTATATCTAATTTATCGATATTTTAGCATGCAATAAAAATATTAAGTGATAAAATATATAAATAAATGATAAAATTATAAATGTTCTACAACTAGTTACATGTTTTCATTGCCAATTACCAATTACCCTTGCGGGAACTCTACTATCCAGGATAAAGTTGAATTTTAATGCCAGTTCTTCTACTAGCATTCATTCCATGCGCGTAAAGCTGTTCGTTCGCAGAGGCATAATACGCATTATTATTGTTACGATTCATTACTTGTAACCTAAACCTATAATTGAATTGAATTGATATTCAAGAAGTAGTAATAGTCTATATGGCCTTGAATTTATGTGTAGACGTTCTTCTATAAACTATAATCCACCTAAGTTTTACGAACTTCATGATCGGATGCTCATTTTATTTTTTAGAATTTGAAGGCATGATTTTCCAATCCAAATATATTTAGTTCATAAATAAGTTTCAAATGAAACGGCACACAAGAAAAAAGCAACAAAAAAAGAAAAAAAAAATAACAGTCTTATTTCGATTATATACATATGTACTTACATAATAAATACAAACATATAAGAGGAGCATGGACACAGTATATGAGGAAAATGATATGGACAAAGAATTCGAGCATTTTTGGTCTAAAGTGAATTGTTATACCGTGGTTAGATTTCCATACGATGAGAGATGTGGATTTGTGAAAAAAGCCAATAGTTGCGTAGTTGGCACGAACTTCCTCCCATATATGCAATTAATGGCGTGCAACTTCAGATGTGAGAATCGCTTCGAAGAACATGTCTTTGTTAGCCTTTTTATGATTCTATCCTTTGTGCTTCTGCTCTGCATGGGACTTGTGGCGCATATTTATTATTCTCCGGCATTGAAGGTTATCTCTCGGATGCTCCATTTGAACGACCATTTAGCGGGAGTCACGATAATGGCATTATGTCAAACTATACCGGATCTCCTATTTCAGATAACAATAGTTAATAATCGGGATTGCGTCTTCGCCAATTACACTGCAAACTCTATGTTCTTAGTAATGTTTACAGGTGGATTGGTCTGCTATATAACACCATTTCAAATGCATGCTTTTAATACGGTGCGAGATCTGCTGTTCTTAATTTTTGGACTAGCGCTGTTTGAGTTTCAGTTATCTAGTGGCGGTGAATTAAGCTATATAGAGATTTTAATAATGATAGTCGTGTATTGCGTCTACTTGGTCATTAATGTGATTGACTTTTTCCTGATCAAGTATACTCTGAAATGTAAGTAAGTGGAACACAGTTCGATTTTATAATGAGCTACGATTCTTGCCTTTCCAACTATTAATTCAGTGTTTAGGCGTGAATTACTTGAATTGAATGAAATGTACGATTCAACTGAACATGTGGAGAGAAGAAAATACTTGACCAATGAAATAAATGAGCTGGCTAAGGAAGAACGCGTACGAATTTTAAAGCGGCGTACAACACGTACGAGGCAACAAAATTTCACGTTTATGACGCAACTTCCCAATGAACATGAAAAGGTCGAAATTCAAAAATTTCGTAATTCTCGTTACTCGCGCATGAATCAGCATCTTTTCAAAGAGTTCTTCTCAGCTATCAAGCCGATCAATGTTGAAGATTGGCGCCATGCCAGTATGAGTCTTCGCGCCTTCTATTTGGCGCGTGCTCCAATTGTAGTTGTATGTGCCATTTATATACCGCTAGTGAACTACGAGGAACCAAAGAATGGTTGGTCCAAGCTACTCAATTGCATCCAGCTATTCCTCAATCCAGCTATAACAATCGTATTGGGAAAATCCTTAATTTTCAGAAATAGGGGTGAATTGTGGTATAACAGCGTGCCTGAAGATTGCATATATGGCTTATATTCTATGATACTGACTGTCCCATTCGCCATATTTGTATTTTTTCACTCAGACACGAGATCTCCACCTAAATATCATTGGATATTCTCGATATTAAACTTGACTGGATCCGTATTTGTATTATTTCAGTGCAGCTCCGAACTATGTGTAATATTCGAAATGGTTGGATATGTCTATGAAGTTTCAGATCAGTTTATGAGTGTAACTGTAATAGCTATGGCCAATCGACTCGGTGATTTAGCAACAATTTTAGTAATGGCCCTGCATGGATATGAGAAAATGGCATACGCAGCGACACTTGGCAGCCCGTTATTTGTCATTTTGTTGCACTGCAGCGGCGTGATAGCTCTGAAGAAAGCCATGGGCCAAAGTAGTTCATTCCGTACAATGTCTGGAGACTATGGTGGAATATTGTTTATACTGTTCACATTGGGTTTATCGATGACACTTCTATGGACTACCTTGCTTAACTTTAATGCGCGACGCTCGGTGGGGATTTTCTCGATGTCCGTCTTTGGTCTGTTCATATTATATGCGAGTTTAATCAATAAGGGAATCATCAGCCCTTTCAAACGAGATGGATTAGTCTTTGATTCCTTCGGTACTATGTAAAACACTTGAAAATGTATTATGTATTAATTTAAATTTTTGTTTTCAACACTAATATATATATTTATATGTATAACATTCAAATTTTTTGCACATTTCAATATGCGGTTGACATTATATAGCAAGCTTAGCAGGCAGCTTTTCAGGCTAGATTTAAATAAATCCATTGAAAATGAGTATGGAATGGAGTAGCCAGAACTTGAGACAGACCTTGGAGATGTGTTAGTTCTTAAGAGAACTATAGATAATTTAAAAATTGTAAATATTAATATACTTAAGCTATTTATATCAACATACATATGTATATCCCTATCAGGCATATTATATTCCTGAGCGTCGTAATGAGCTAATCCTATTTAGCTATGGGTGTTTTTTTGCCTATATGTCTATATATCTGTTTTACAGTCTGTCTCTCTCTGTCTCCCAAATAAAGCTAGAGATGAAAAGATCATTTAAGTTGTCTATGTGTGAGCTTAAGTATTCATTTGGCATTTATATTCAAGTAAATGCTTGCAGCAGCAGAGACAGTTCCCATTGGTCACTTAAAACTCGACTGCAACGACCTCTACCTGACGCAGGGCTCAACATTTGAGCGTAACTCGGTGCTCGAGTGAGAGCCGCCCTATATAAAGGGCAGCAGCTGCAGCATTTCTTCAGTCGGTCTGGTAGAGGTCACTCGTACAGTGCAGCGCAGTAGAGTGAAGTGAAGTGAAATGTGTGATCGTTCAGCTATGCATTAAAGACTTGAAGGAACTAATTGGAAGAATTCGAGGGAATGAAAGAAATACATCGATGAAATACTTAGACTGGAATGAATTATTTAGCTCAAATCTGGTAAGAATCAAAATAATGCAGTTTTAATTTAAAAAGAGAACAACGAAATTGAAATAAAATAGTTGTTAGTTTAAATATTAATAATTTAAATGTGTCTACGGGTTTCTAAAAATTATGATTTTTAAACGGATAGATCTGTAATTAATAAATTTTAGAATATATGTATGTATATAAATTGACGCAAGCTGAAACCATAATGTGTACAGCTGAATCTGTTCCTCCAAAATTGTGCATAACCTTTAAATGATTATGAATTATTGGTTAAAGAGAACTTTACAGTTTATTTGCAAATTAAATGGAGTATATTTAATTAGCTATAACATTAATTAATTTGTAGCGCGCTTTGACTGCTGCGCATACTGTTGCATTCGCTTCTCAATTTCTGGCCTAAAGTGACGAATGAGTCCTTGTACGGGCCAGGCGGCACCATCGCCCAATGCACAAATCGTGTGTCCCTCAATCTGTTTGGATATCTCCCATAGCATGTCTATCTCAGAGGGCTGGGCATCGCCTTTGACAAAGCTACAAAGACAATACCAATTATAATATATATTTGGTTGATTGTTAATTTTAAGGCCTTACCGCGTCATAATCTTGTTCATCCAGCCAATGCCCTCGCGGCAGGGAGTGCACTGGCCACAGCTCTCGTGCTTATAAAAGGAAATCAAGCGTGCAATCGCCTTAATTACATCCGTCGACTTGTCCATCACAATGATGGCCGCTGTGCCCAGTGATGTCTGCGCCGCAATCAAGCCATCGAAATCCATGATCACATCATCGCACACCTTTCGTGGTATAATGGGTGTCGATGAGCCGCCAGGTATGACGCCCAGTAGGTTATCCCAACCACCAATGACACCGCCGCAGTGCCGTTCGATTAGCTCTTTAAGTGGTATGGACATCTCCTCCTCGACGGTGCAGGGCCGGTTCACATGGCCAGAGATATTGAAGAGCTTGGTTCCCGAATTACGAGTACGGCCAAAGCTAGCAAACCAATTGCCACCGCGACGACAAATGGTGGGTGCCACAGCCACAGTCTCGACATTGGTCACCGTGGTGGGGCAGCCGAAGAGACCCACATCGGCGGGGAATGGCGGCTTCAATCGTGGCTTGCCCTGCTTACCCTCGAGCGATTCAATCAGCGCTGTCTCCTCACCGCATATGTAAGCGCCAGCGCCGCGATGCATGAATACATCAAAGTTATAGCCACTTCCGCAAGCATTCTTGCCAATCAAACCAGCCTGATAGGCCTCGGCTATGGCCAGCTGCATGTTAGACGCCTCGTTGTAGAACTCGCCTCGTATGTAAATGTACGCCGCCTGTGCACCCATAGCGCGACCAGCAATTAGACATCCCTCGACCAGCTTGTGTGGATCGTGGCGCATAATCTCGCGATCCTTGCAAGTGCCTGGTTCGCCTGCAGATGGAAAATGTACTTGAGTTTCGTTTCAACAATTCCGGTCAATATGTCTGGCCACTCACCCTCATCAGCATTTACAACTAGATATTTGGGGCGTCCATCGCCGGGCTTATTCATAAATGACCATTTCATGCCGCTGGGAAAGCCAGCTCCACCACGTCCTCTTAATCCGGAGGTCTTGATCTCATTGATAATCCAGTCAGGGCCCTTCAGTACAATCTCCTTGGTCTTGTACCAATCGCCGCGCTTCTGTGCACCCTTCAACCTCCAATCATGACGACCATAAAGATTGGTGAAGATGCGATCCTCATCTGCCAAAGGGCCGAATTTGGTTTTTGTTTGTGGCGGCGGAGTGCCTGGTGGTGGTGCTTGAGTGCTCTGCAAGCGCAACTGTAATGCGCCCGGCAGCGCAGCCACTGCAAAATAATGCAATTTATATAAATCAATAGTAGTTGAGCAATGCGCAATTTTTTTTTGTTTTGTTGTGCGCAGAAATTACATAATTTGTTTGGAACACAAATTTTGTAATATGCCAGCTGGCTCCGATTTAACTAGCATGACTGCCAACTTAACGGGTTACCCAATTAAATATTTACACCACAATTTAACTCTACAACGTTGTGTATTTACCAAATTGTGGTTTTGTTAACAAATTATATCGCACAATTGCAGCCATTTTCGCTACGACACGACTGACAGCTGACAACTTGACATTTAGCCGCAGCGTTGCCACATTGCGGTGCTGCCACTCAAGAATAAAAATTATCGATTAATGCACATGAAGGGTTAATCTGCAGCTGATTCCAACTATTTATTTTCTTTGTTTATTTTGCAAAAATGGCTCAAGTGCCAATCAGTAATAATAACACTGATGGTACCAAAACAGAAACTTTAGAAGAAACCGATAGCGCTACACAACAAGCGGAGGCTGCCCAAAGTGCACCCACATTGCTGCTGCGTCTTGAGCATCCAAGAGATGAACGCCGGGTAGTCTTCCACGATGGTGTCATCGACAACGAGCATATGAATCGGATGAAATCCAAATGTAAGTACACACACTGCACGGGCATATTTTTTATAATAGTTTATGTACTCTATATAAACAGGCTGTTGCATATATCGTAAGCCTTTGGCTTTCGGCGAAAGCTCGTCGGATGATGACGATGAATGTGAACACTGTTTTGGTCATCCCGAGAAGCGCAAGAAGAATAGGAAACCACCTACTGATGAATCATCCGCTGTTATTAGACACCCAGATCAACCATCGACATCTGCTGAGGCGCAAACGGAACCGAAGCCGGAAACATCAAAACCTATCACTGAAGATATTTCCGTACCAGTACCAGATTTCGAGACGACAGTGAAGCCTTCCTTGTAGACCACGATACCAAAAACTTGGCAACAACAAATCCACAACAATAATTCGATTAAGTACATTTAACATTTTAACAACCTCAAAACAATCTGCATATGCAAACTCTTTCATTAAAAGCTAACACCAAAATGAGCAGTTTATATAATAGATAATATGCATATAAACGAAATTTGGTTGAAGCTTCACAACTGGGACAGCACAGGTACACAAAGGAACAGAACAGTTGGCTCAGTTTTTGGGCTTCAGCAGAAACGATTCGCTGACATTAACAGGGATATTGTGTGCCTTGGCCTGGGCACGCGAACGCCAAACCTAATTTAATGAAATAAATCATTAAATGCGATTGGAGACTTTTCATATTTACCTTAATGGTATAATCGTCGCTGGTGGTGACCAACATCTGAGAGTCTTTTGGATTGAATGCAACACTGTTGACCACATCTGTGTGCTTAAACTTCGCCAAGCTAATTCCGTAATAGCGATCCCATAGATAGGCATGCTGATCCTCAGCACCGCTGGCCACATATTCCTCGCAAACATCGAGAAATATGAAAAAACATTCTGTACTGGGCGTATAAGCTTTGTGCGCACGCAACATATTCCCCACACGCTTGAGAGTCATCAAATCGATCACATGAATATCGATCTCCTGGGCGATTGGGGGCGGCTCTAGCGGATTCGTTATATTATAGTTTTTCGGCCAGGGACGCGTATTGACATACAAATATCGATGATCGGGACTGAGGGCCATGCCTATAATATGTCCATGCAGATCAATTACTTTGTCTACCTGATCGAAACGATCCTTGACGGATTCGTAGTCCCACCAATCGGGATCGGTGCGCGGTGCCTGTTGCTGCTGCTGTTCGGCAGCTCGCTTGGCTGCGATGCGCTCTTTGAGGGTCGGCCCGGGATCCAGTTTCTTGGGAAAGAAAACGTTGCGTATACGCTTGAATCCAATTTGATGTGGCGTAAAGGTTTTCGAGCCAGTCGAAAAGATTAGGTACTTGGGCACACTGTTCTCCATTTCATCGTATTCATCAGGCAGTTCTGAGCATGACTCGTACTCCTCCTCCTCATGGTCAGTGTCTAGACCACCGGCAGCTGCTGCGCGTCTATACTCCTCTAGATAGTGAATGGTAGCATCTGAAGTGTGTCCAGGACGTGCACGAGATCTGCGCATCTGACTGTGTTCGCTTATGTCTGGCAAATAATTATCTTCGGGCGTAGCACTGCGTGTGCGTCGCAAGCTGAACGGATTGCCACTGGCTAGTGAGGCGGAGGCAGATGTGGAGGGCTCATCAATAGACGAATTAGCCGTAGCAGCAGCAGCAGTGAGTGCCACCTGCTCTGGCTGTGCCAGTGGATCGTTTGTGTCATCCAGCCATGGACATCTGGCCACCATAATGGCGCGCACGGAGCTGGCGTTACGATTGTAGAACTTATAGAGCTGACTCATGATTGGCACATGCTCCGAGTCGATCTCCTGATTGGCTTTGTTCAGCCACAGCACAGAGGTGCTGACCAAATGTGCAAGCCAATGCAGATCACCCGACAGCAGATACTGATCACTGAACCAGGTGCCGAATATATCGTATGGCCTATTCACGACTCGACAGCGCAAATGAGATTCCGTGGCGCCTAAATAGAAGACAGCTATCTCACCAGAGGTGCTCTGTGGAGAGCCGAAATGCACGCCTGAAACCAGGAGCAAGGTGTCGCTCTGATTGAACTGCGAATACTGGGTATACTTCCAGCTAAATTGCTTCATATTGTGCGCATACTTTTCTATATATATTGGAAAGAGTGGGAGAGAAAATGCGTCAGTGACCTTCATATAGTTTACCTTCAATTGCCTCACCTGTGCATGGATGCTGGGCATTCCATATAATCACATAGCCGTCCTTGGAGCAGGTGGCAAACATTTCGCCATTGTGCGCAAAACTTACATGCAAGACCTGGTGCGTGTGACCGTGATTGAACTCCACGCTCGGCTCTAGACGCTGGGCCTGCACAAAAGGAATCTCTGTGCTCAGACGTTGGTATTCGGTGCGCCAACTGGTAGCACCGGGCTTAAGCGGTATGCTGGGCGAAGCTCGGAAATGTTGCTGAAACTTCTGGCGCCACAATAAGTCGTCATTCGAAATTGAATTCCAGCGGCGGCAGGCTAAGCCCGCCTGCATTATATCCTGTACACTGAGCCACATAAAGATCTTCAACAGAACTGGTTCGGGCAGTGCCCACCAGCCAAAGTCAATCGCATCATTCTCTTCGCCCGCCTCAGCAGTGGTAGCAGCTGTGTTTGCACTAGTGCCCAAACGTGCCTTTTTGAAGGTCAGTTCCATTTGATTGTTGAAAAAAAATATTTAGCCGTAGCCTAGTTTCGTATAGCTTCCAATTGCTGGGACTCCCCACTTATAGCTGCAGCAGTTAAAACGTAATTATTGGTTTTATATTTGTTGTTTTTTTTTTTCGCCTTATCTTTATTATTTGTTGTTGGTAAATTCGAACTTAGCGTTAATGAAATTGAAAATAACTTTCTCCGTTACGTTTTTTTTTTATTTGTTTTTGTTTTTGTTGTTGCTGAGCGAAGAGAAACAGCTGTCAAGAGCAAGCGCTCATCTCTAGAAACAGCTGTCAACAAGCAATGCGCTCATCTCTAAATATGACAGCTGCTTTTGTTTGTTATCGAAATCGAAAAATTTAAATCATCAGAAACAATAACAACTGTTTGCCAAACAAAATGCCAGCAATGTTTCGCTTGCAATGCGTAAGGAGGTGCATAATTCGATTGCGGGTTGTGTTTATTCAAATATAATTATAAGAAATCTTGTTTTATTTTAGCGTGTTGCATATGGTGCGCAACTATTGCCTGAAATCACAAAAGAACGCTGTAGTTATTGCGGCTGCTGTGCGCACGCCCAATTCCTTAGAATGTGGCGATGAAGAAGATCAATTGGCCGGCATGGTGATCGATGAGCTGGTGAAACGCACATCAGTGCCGCGAGATGAGTTCAAGAAGCTTATCATTTGCACTTCCAGTGAAATTGTGAACAACGATTCATTGAACAGCGTCGCCAAAACTCTGGGTCTGAAAAGCTGTCAGGCCCATGCCATAAGAAACACGGCGTGCTCCGTCAGTGGACTGGAAATGTCGCTAGAGTGCTTGCAGCAGGACGAAGCTGGTTGGATCATATTGGGCGATACGCGTGCAAACATCAAACAAGAGGAAAAAGATATACTACACAGCGAATTGTTGACAACCGCTAACAATTGGTTTAGAAAAGCTCGAGATAAAGTAAAAAAACAGTCGCTATCAGCTCTATGTCCAGGCGCTGCTGCTGTTGCCTTAACTACGGCTAAAACAGCAGAGCGCCTGCAACTGCAGCCGTTAGCAGTTGTGCGCGAATTCTTCATGGAACAGGACAACGAGCACGCTATCTTCCGTTTGACCGGCAGTCAGCCAATACAGCTAACGGATGTCCATAGCTGGCAACTGGTCATCAACAAGGAGCTGAAGAAGCAGCTGGGCACTCTAGTGGAGCTGAATGTGAACGAAGTGCGAACGCATGATTCTCGACAAATAACGGCCAGCCACTTATTGACGCACACAGTTCATGCTCTGCCCGCTGGTAGTCTTGGTTGTGTCATCATGGAAGCCAGCGACGGACGATGTGTGCTAATGGTGCTCGAGAAAATGTAAACGATTAGATACGTTCCATAACGAAATCCAATTGTAATTGAATGTATATATTTCATTTTTAGCATACCTGCTCCCAATCTACCGGAGAGCTTGCCGCAGCTAACGCTCTACACAAAGGAGCCATGCCCTCTTTGTGATGATCTAGTCAAGAAACTAGAGCGGAACTTTGCGGGCGAATTCGAGCTGAAGAAAGTCTTTATCGATCGTAAAGAGAACGTGCGATACTTACGACTCTTTCGCTATGACATACCCGTGCTATTTCTAAATGGCCAATTTCTTTGCATGCACAGCCTCAATGAGCCGGTGCTGCGCGAAAGATTGAATGCCTTGAAGGCCATCGGCGTTAAGCAAAAAACGAAAGCATAGCATACATATAAAGGACGCACGCAGTTGATTATTATGTTTTATTGATTTGTATATATATTTTTTTGATAAATCAAATTGCAAGTGTAGCTTAAAAAAGTTCACCCATTGGCTTAATAGTTATTTCGTGTATCTGCAAAGCTCAATTAATTAATATCGAATCGGAAATCTATATGGGAATTCACTCACCTGGACGTGCTGAGGTGTTCTTAGTGCATAGAGCACCGCATCGGCTATATTTGAGGGATCTAGTCTAGCCATATCCTTAACATAGAAATGTATTTCCTCGGGAAATATATTCGTATTAACTGCGCCCGGACATATCCCCGTCACACGCACCTTGCTCTTGTGGAGCTGAAACTCCTGGCGATATGTTTCTGTTAGAGCTGTGATGGCAAACTTAGTGGCTGGATAGATGTTGAACGATGGCAATACATCAATGAAATTCAACACCTGCTGACCCGCAATGCTGTTGATGATCACCACATGTCCTTCCACATCGCGTTTCAGCATGTTGTTGAAGGCTGCCCGCGTACACCAAATAACTCCCATGACGTTAGTATCGATGACTTCCCGTAGCTTCTTCGTATTGCCCGGCGTGACAAGCTCCGTTTCGCGAGTTATGCCCGCATTGTTTAAGAGTACATCCGCACCTTCTAGCTCACGTTCGATCCAGTCGAATGTGCTCAGCACCTGCTCCTCCTTGGATATATCGCAATATCGTGGTATAAAGTTTTTCTGCAAATCTCTAGGTAGACTCTCCTTAAGCTCCTTCAATTTCGCCTCACGTCTAGCCAGCCCGACGACACGCAAACCAGCGCCAATCATAGCACGAGCACAGGCAGCTCCAATGCCGCCACTGGCACCGGTAACAACAGCCAGCTTGCTGTGCCAACGCTCCATGATGCAATGAAAGCGAATCGCCGATGTTAGCATTGTGTGTTGCTCATGCTGCACTTGGAGAGCTTCATTTGTACTGGCTTCTGCCACTCCCATGTAGGCTAATCCCTTTAGGGCATTTGAAAAAATTCACAAAATTGAATGCTGAGTTTTAGTTTTCTTTATTTGGTCTACATGCTTGCTTATAACTTTCATCATATTCTCGATAATAATGTATAAGTATGTTTTTTTTTTAATATTCTATAGTCTCTATAGGGCGTTCTGCTTATAAATGCATCGATTATATATAACTATGAATTTATGATTTCTATTGATAACATATAAATATATACTATAAGTACTTAAACAAATTGTAATTTTGTTGCCAAGCATATTTTTTCTTAATTATTAACTACATACACATTGTGTACTTATATATTAAAGACATTTTGTTTTATTTACATTGTACACTAACACAATTATATGTTTATATATATTTAACATGTATTTCAGTCTATGATCGCTTCAATTGTACTTTCTCATATTTGAATAATATTTCGCTTATCTTCTCTCTAGCCTCCAAATGAAGATCCGCATCTAGCTTATCCAAGCATTGGCCAACATATTTGCTATAGTAATACGAACGCGACTCTTCGCTTTTATTTAGTTGACTGGCCAGCGCATTTGTAGGCAATCTATTCACATGGTTCGGCATGCTTTGGGGAATAGTATTCTCCGATTCATTTGCTAACTCATTATTTTTCCTGCGTTTTGGTTGTGGTGAACCTGGTGGCGACTGATGCAGCTCATCCACATTGGCATGCGATTGATTACAATCATTTTCCTGAGGTTCCTGATTTGAGGCTTCCATTTCCGATTCGCCATTGGAATCGGATAAGCTGGTCGCTGTATCGAATACCTACAAATATAAGTGCTCATTAGAGGTACTTATAAATAAAAGCTATGTGCATTTATGTGCATTTAATACCGAATGTTCATTATTGTTAAACGAATTTACAGCTATTTGAGGCAAGCGCGTGCCAATCAAAAAGCTCATCTTCGAGCTATACTTCCAACCGCCGCTGATCTCATCGCCATCCGAGGTGCCACCGTTATTTTTTATCTTAACGGACTTCACTTCCGCTTGAAAATAGGTTCGTAGATTGTTCCATTTCTTGAAACAATCATCTAAAAATAATCAGAATAACATGATTAAGTAAATACAAATTCAAATTCAATGTTAAATATTTAACTTCGTTACTTCTTGTAAACGGTGTCCTTGGACTTAGAGCATTATTAATTTTGTCTGCAGCAAGTTCCCAAAATAAAGCTTTCTTGTGCTTCTTTTTAAAATCGGGTACAGAACTATTCCAGACAAAGGCATTACTTTTAACCAAATCAATTAAATAATTGACTTCTCCTTCGCGCCAGTTGACCATTCTTTGCCCTAAAATAATCAAAACATAGTGTGCTAAAGTCTATACATACATATGTACATAAAAATGCACTTAAAAATCCCACACAATTAAAACACCGCAAGTAGATGCGTATTCCAATTGGGAAATCTTTTTAAAGCAAAAAACTTGCTACGAGGTTTGAATCAAAATCTCTCTGAATATTAAATCTTACCCCGATGAAATCTGAAAAATTTTTAATTTGAAATAAGTTTATATATTAAATTGAGGGCTTGACACTGCTTACGGCTTTGGACGAAGCTGTTTTTGTTGGTTCTGCTCCCACTGCAATTCCATTTTCTCTACAATATTAATATCAGGCATCTCATCTTGCTCAATCTTCACAAGTCCAATTTCAATATCGCCAGCAAGCGACACTTTGTTGTTCTCCATTTGTTCCTAATCGCAATTCTCGTTCAAAGTTTTACAGAATCGAATATATTTACGACTTAATCTAATATATAACATCAGGAAGCCAGCTCATGTTGTATTCCTTCTACCCCGTCATCAAGCATAAATAAAAACAATAAAGACACCAAAGCCATAACTTTCAGTTTTCAATAAGTAAAAATTAAATATCCAAGGTTCTGGCTATACAAATAATTTTACTTTGACTGCCGGAGATGCCAACTTGTTTGAGTATCATATGAACAACAGCTGCTGCACTTTAAAATTAATATATAAATTTCTTTTTATGAATTAATATAAAATAGTATATATCTGTAGATAATCCTATATAATTTAAATATTGTGAGCCACGTAAATTAAAAAAAAATAAAGAAATATATATAAATAAATATTTTAAGCTTTAATCGCGCATGTAAATATACACTTTTGCATTTTAAATATATCGTTTTAATATCCTATCGATTAACCTCCTCGAATTACTTATCCATCTACAAAAACTCCAAAACTAAACGCAGGTGTTCAAGTTTGTAAAGAATTAGTGTCGAAAACGAAAACTAAAAAAGACAATAAAGGCTAAAATCGCAACTGCAAAATGGCACAAATGGATTTAGAATTGAAGAAGGTAAGTGACCCAACAAGTTAAATGCAACAAAGCAGTTGCCGGTGGACAGCGCGTGGTGCACTCAGAAAAAATACACTCATTCGTTCCCTAACCCAACCCCAATCCTTTTAATAGGCCTTCACGGAAATGCAAATAAATAAATTGGAAACGACGAAAAAAATAAGCATGATTGACATGAAATGCGACATGGTGAAGACGGGCAAACAAAAGTATTCGCTAACAGAGAAAAGCACCAGCAATCTAACAGATGACACCAGGTATGTAAGTTCATCCTTAGGGAGTTGGTGTCTGAAAGCTGGATATCTAAACATGTAAAATACAATACAACAGGGTCTACATGTCGGTGGGTCGCATGTTTCTGTTAACTGATTTGGATAGTATGCGCAATGAGCTGAAGGCCAAGCAGGATAAATGTGATAAAGCCATCGAACTGCTCGAAAAGAAAAAGGAATTTCTACAAAAGTCGCTCAAGGATCAGGAGGACGGACTACGTGAGCTGGTGCAGCAGCGCAAGGAAGCGGATGTACCGGCCAAATAAGAAACACAATTTCAATTTTCACAGTCGAGGATCTACCATGTGTTATTTATTTACAATATAATGGTCAAAATTAAAGTTAGCATAACTAACAAATTCATTGCCCAAATTTCGTTCATGTTCCGGTCGAAATTCACATTTGTGCAAAGGTAAACAGGCGAGCAGCCAAGGCTCAACTACTTCACCGGAACAGAAAACCACTTTGGACGAGCTGTTCCGCTGCAAACTAAGTATTATCTGTGACATCTTTGTCATGCACTCCTCGGACAGGAATGGTGGATCAGCAATGATTAAATCGTAGCATTTATGATACTTGACTAAGTAGTCCGCGGAAACTTCATTGAAATCATAATGTACAAAATCAGTTCCATAGGCAGCGAAACGTTGATCATACTCAAAAATGTTTACTGAAACGGAAATTCACTTATACACAATCAATTATCTAAAGCATCCACCTGTCTTTACCTTGTTCATGAACATCCTTTACGGTTGCATAAAGTGATGGACAGGATAATAAAGCTATGCGAAAATCTGATGCATTATGTTCCTTAACAATTTTAGCTACTGCAGCGCCAATAGCTTGTTTTGTTTGCTCACTGTACCAAAATTGACTAAGTTGCTGTAAGAATTTACTCTTTAAATTAAAGTATGCATAACATTGCTTAATCCCTTTACCCAATCCTCCTCGAAATGTGCATCCTTCCCTGTTTTGTTTTTCATACGCTGCTCCTCATCATGTTCGCGCTGTGCTCGTTCCACCAGGAACTCATTCAGTATAGCTAATGTATCTGCAGGTAATGTTATGTCATCATTGTCCATAGTTAGATTTATTAAATCTAAAATCCATAAATAATAACAAAATAAGTACGGTTGCTGTTTAGCAATGTGCTTCAGCAGTGTGTACACACTGATTAAATGTAAGAAATATACCACTGTTTATTTATCGATACGCCTGACCCTCTGCGATAGTTCATTTAATCGCAAGCCTATATCGACACATTTATTTTATTTAATTTAATTTCATATAGTTAAAGAACGCTGTGCGTTAGCTGCTTTTTGACGGGTAAGTTTGCATTGAGCGCTCAACAACAACTTGTAGGTGATAAATAAATGAAAGGAGTGTGTCTATCAGCTTTCGTACGTAATTTTGCAACTGCAGTAGCGTTCGCGGTAGTTTAGTGTTGGTGTTGGTGAGAAAGGGGCTCCAAATAAAAAAAGTGCGCTTGGTGCAATGGTTAATAACCCAATTTTCCCCATAATGTACACATGCTGGTGTGTATATGTGTTGCTTATTTATATATGTGCTGTAGAGAATGTGCTGGTCGCTGATCTGTCTGTCTCTATTAGTTTAGCTTTGCTTTGCTTTGCCGGCTGTTGCTACGTGTTGCCCAAATTAAAATTAGGAAGTCACTAATTTGAGGCTTTGTTTTCTCCGCCTTTATTTCGGCGTTCATGTGGAGATAACTGCACTTTGGAATAACTTTTGAATTCCGCTGTGTCATTTGATGCTCATATCAAAGTTTAGAAAGAGTTCAACTAAAGTCAATCGGCGCAATCAAATGTCACATACTCACACAGACACACACACGCATTGAAGCGCGCACCTTGTTCCCCAATTTTGCTATACGTGTGTGTATGCTTCAGTGTATATGTTACTGACGTGTTCCTCGTGGTACCAATATGTGTCGTCATGTATTTATGTACATAGATTTCATCACATTCCACTTGACCTAACAACCAATTATAATATTGATACCAAATTTCAGTTTTCTATCGACCTCAGTCCAAAAAGTGCTGCATATTAAATGAATAATTATCTAGCGCTTGACTTGACCTAGTTTCCTGTCCCTGTCCATTATTGTGTTTTTGAAAAAGGACATCATTTATTAAAATCAATATTTGTACTCGACCCATCAATGTGAATATCAAATTATTGGCCCTTAATGACCAACTGGTGTCAATAACTCTTCAAATCACCTGCATAACATTATCAACGTTGTTGGCGTAGCCAAAAAAAGGCTAGTTTGTTTTCAGCTAAATTTGCTATCAGCTGTGCGATCACTACATAAGCTACAGGTGCTTAAATTTTCTAAATGTTGTTTCGTATTTGGCCATATTTAAAAAGTAACTAGAAATTATTTTGTTTATTTTCTCAAGCCAAAGTCGCGTTTGCTGAGGCGCAAGTTGTTAATAAAATTTGGCTAAAATGTGCACAGCAAAGTAGCAAGCTAATTAAAAAGCTAAATTAAACTTTACCTTTACTTTTTGTTTTGTTGACTGTCTTGAAAAAAGAAAGTGAGGGACAGATTAAAATAAAATATAGATATGATGAAGATATCTCGTAACTGTTTTGAGCATTTAAATTACAGGGACTGGCCTCTAGTGTTTATTTCACATATATTTAATAAAGTAAAAACATATAAATAAATGAAAATTAACCAAAATGAAGTCAACACTGTTCATAATTTCAACAGTTTTCAGATACGTTTCCTGCCCACGTTACGCCGCGGCGCGCCGTCGCACTTTTCTATGCACAATCATTGTATCAGTTGTATCTCACTCTCTCTCCCTCTCTCTCTTTCTGCTTTAACGCTTCCTCTCTGAGTGTTGTTCGTCTGCCACCTGTTTGGCCTCTGCATACATACACGCATACATGTGTGCGTGAGTTTAGTTATTTTGACGTGTATTTCGTAACAGCATGCACATTGCCGTTACTCTCTTGTCAGTGGTTTGGGCATCGATTCAGTCCGCATTGTTAGTCGCTGAAGTTTACCTGGTTCGTTCGCTCATATCGTAAACTTGAATAATTATTTTTTCTTCATTTTTTTGTTTTTATTTTTTTAATTTCACTTAAAGTTTTTTTTAATTGCTGTGCGCCATTAAAGTCATGGACTAAAACGAATTAACTGTTTTCATACGATATCTGAAATATTCAAATAGAAATTGAAGCAAGGGTTCATAACGGGGTTATATATATACACATACACACTATATAGAGAAGTCAAGTTACATTTGTTGTTTCAATTGGCATGGAATTGTTGTTACTGTTTTGCCATAACTGCACACGAGTTGCCAAACATTAACGCCTCTGTGGCAACGCTCAACACGCCTTGGACATTAAGTGTCTATGTGTTTGTGTTTAACTTTCCATTCAACTGGTTTTTTGTATTTTGCTTTTACGACGCACAAAACTGTTGTCTATGTCATTTACAATTAAAAGCGCGTACCATTAGTACATAAAGCAAAACAGTGCCAAACAATGAAGAACGGCTTAGCTGAATCAGCCAAAAGTTAAATACACTGCAATTAAATTTGATCATTAGCTATGTGGGACATTTACTAAACCAGACAGTAAATTATTTTCCAAATAAATACAAATTTCTTTGATTTCTTTTCGATTTTGTGTACCTTAATTTAAGAATAGGTGGAGCCCCAAATAATTAAAAACTCTCCTCTATACCCTCTGGTAAAGAATTACAAATATGTATTATATTTTCTTCTGTTTAATGTATTTTTGAAATAGGAAAAATAAAAATCGCGCCTACTTTCATTCCCATTCCCATGCAAATTCAAAATTCTTTTGCTGTCTAATCACATAGTAAACCTTATATTTATTGAGCCAACCTCGCAGTATCAACTAAATATTCGCCATTTATCATGACACTGCAATGCACGCGATACAATTTTATATAATGGCGTTTTAATAACAAATGATAAATACCTACACACATATGTATGTACATATATAACTCAGCAAAATACTTCGAAAGACAACTTTCCTATACTGTAAAAATGATTTATAACCTTTTGGTATTCATGAAATTCTTGAGTTATACCAATTAGTTATTACTGCAAATAGACTTTATATATGTACATATTTACCTACATACTTAGAGCAGTTTTGTGGCCTGGGGCCGCACACACAAAACGTTTATCAGGGCAGCGATTAGCGAGACATTGATAAGCAGCGCGCTGTTTGCCGTAAAACCGAATGATATGGTCTGTTTCTAATGGTCTTCTTTTCCTACTTTTACACTTGCAGACAAAACTCTAACAAACGGAATAGAACACCACGGAAGAGAACACCAACTGCAGGCAGAATGAGTGAGACAACTGAGCAACAGAAACAGCCGAGCTTTGATAACGCCCAGGGCGATGCACAGCCCAGCTCGTCAGCCTCATCACAGCCACAAGAACAACAGGAGCAACAGCAACCGCAAACATCACAAAATGCACCGGCAAAGCTATTGCAGCATTTTCAAACAAATCGCATCGACTCGGCGCTGTGGGCGCTGCGTCTGCTTGTCATCTTCTTTACCGTTAGCTATGTGTTGCCCATATTCACGTGAGTATATACATATACATATGTATACATACATATTCCCCAAATAATCTATATTTAATTAATGATATCTTGATTATATCTAGTCATCATGTAACCGACATTTGCTCTGTGTCATTTAATATTATGAGAAGCGCATAGAAAGACGACTTATAGCAGAGCGAGGCAATGTGAGAGTGAGCATAGCAGGGATTTACTCTTAATCGAGTAAAAGATAAAGATAAGAGAGAAGCAAAACTGATTACCTAGATATATTAAGTATTGTAAGAGATATTCGTGTTTTTCGCTATTCGAATGAGTGGGAGAAAAGTAAACAACTAAAAGAATGAACACTCAAGAAGAGAATCACATAAAGGAGCGTAATATAGGAGCGTAGAGAGTTCTCTTCTGTTGAGGGGGTTTATATATAGGATACTCTAGCTTATATCCACTTATATATGACTGTATAATTTTCTATATATACTAATTCTTTACTCTCTCCTATATCTCCCTAAACAGCTCACAACAGAGCTCTTTCAACAAGGTTCTGCTAGCGAATGCCGCCATCTCGGCGCTGCGTTTGCATCAGCGTGTGCCCGCCTTCTCGTTCAGCCGCGAATTCTTGGCTCGTTTATTTGCCGAAGACTCGTGTCATTATATGATGTACTCGTTGATCTTCTTCAGCATTCGTCCCACTCTGCTGGTGCTCATACCCGTTGCGCTCTACTCAGTGCTGCATGCGGCCAGCTACTCGCTCAAGCTATTGGATGTGAGTATATATGGTTATATATATTATTTGAGCAGCATTTCATATATAATGTAATCATGTTTTTGCCTTTCAGCTGATTGGTCAGAATTCTTGGTGGGGCGCACGTTTCATTATCTCAATTGTGGAATTCCAGGCAGCCAATATACTAAAGGCTACCGCATTCTGCGAGATTTTCATTATGCCTTATGCTATTGTGTTAACTTTTATGTGAGTTAATTGATTATATGTATTATATATATAGAACTTTGTATCAATAATGCCTAACGCTGCATTCAGTTAATGCATCAAAATTGTATTTATCTACAATTTTAATGGCATATTTTGATTCAAAGCTTTATGTATTTGTGGGCATATATTGTATATACATATATTTTTTTTATATTTTACTAATATTGTTGTTTTTATAACAGGGCTCACGCTGGTTTGATGACTCCAATCATCTACTATCATTATCTGGTCATGCGCTATAGCTCGCGCCGTAATCCCTATCCCCGCACTGCTTTTGCTGAGCTACGCATTACCTTTGAGGCGCTGGCCTCTCGCTCTCCACCCGCAATTAGCAAGATCATTCGTGGAGGCATTGGATTCGTCAGTCGCCTGGCTCCACAGCCGCAGCCAGCGCCGGCGCAGTAGAGTGCAAAACAAAATACAAAAGCAAAAATAACAACAATCAAAGGGACAAGCAAACAGCAACAATTACATCATAAGCTAGCTAAGTCTACTTTAAACACACATATACAGAGAGATACCCACAGCTGCACACACACACACACCCACACACACACACACACAAACTGCTTCACAGAGTGTAGGTTCCATCCATATTCATTTCGTTTGTTTTTATCTAATTTGCCAAATTCGTGTAGAACAATTGGTTCAATATCAAATTTTGTAGTTGATTTTAGACATTTACATTTTGTCAAAATTTTACAATTTGGCTAAATTATTAACTGTTGTTTTATCTACTTTATTACTATGTTGTAATTATTCATGTGCATCGTATCGTATTATTAACATTAGTTCAAATTTTTAAATATGATTTACGAGTTTGCTTGCAAGACACGACAAAGCGAATAATCGTAATAATGAGAGAGGAGTACGAATCAATGTGCGTTATACGACATAACAACTATATATGTTTATATATACATATATAAATATATATATTTTTTAATATTTCGTAAGATATAAACTGAAGTTCAAGCAAGATGAAAATTCAATAATATTAATAAAAAAAACGAGAATGTTCACCATTGAAAAATGCGGTTTATTATGTTAAAATATATTTAAATATATAATATATAATGATGCATTCATAAATTATAGTGACAGGTGTGTGTGTTCGCGCTGGTGTTAGGACTTTTTATATAATGTTTAGTTAGCATATATATATTCTATATAAAAACTATGAAACCAAGATGGCATTTGAACAAGATCTTGGAAATTTTGAGAGAAATACAACATAGTATATTGACATAAAAGTGAATTAAAAACAAAATCTAAATCTATGGATAAATCAATGCAGTTTTCAAATATCAAAGACTTTCGTGTAAGTTGGATAATCTTTCTTTTATGGCCTTAATTTGAAATAAATCATTAAGTTTTTAGTTGCGGACTCTGCTTGAAAGACAAAGTTTAAGGCTAACATGGGAATACTATTATTTCAAACTATGCCATAAAGTATGCAATATTTTGTCTCCAAGATTGGAACCATTTGTATACGCCAGAGACCCACGGGAAAGCAAATTTGATCAAAATTTATAATATTTAAATGGAGATGTTGAAGAAGAATGGATAATAATGTAAGTTGACATCTATTTAGAATTTTCTTTACTTTTACATTCGTGTGTTTGACTTCAAATTGGCAAGACTAGCAGATACCACGTATAAATAGCTTAAGGCTAGGTTGAGACTTTTAATACAAACAAAAGAAAAGGCTAACAGTTGGAAAACCTGCTCAAATTATGTAGAGACCATTAGCTAAGCCAAACCAACTAAAAGTTGCTTAGCTACGACTAATAAACACTCTGTAATGCACTAACATCGAAGGGCTAGGGGAAATTTAATGATTGAATAAATGCAAATTGTGGGGAAAACTAATAAAAAATGTGTGAAAAGACCTAGGAAAGGTATCAGGCCAAGCCCAAGTATAAAGTGTTGTATTGGCACGACTAGTAAACACCCTGTAAAATGCAACACAATGATGCTTTAAGGCAGATGCAATGCTGCTCAAATTTGTTTAAATTTTTATCAAAATTAAGTAACTGGGAATGAGTTTGGTACGACTACCACACATCCTGTAAACCAATAGATGAAAGACTTGGGAGAAATAAATAAATTTATTGAATAAATGCAAATTGTGTGGAAGAAACTGATGAAAAGGAATACATACATCAAATCCATAAAGATGCTGAAAACTGATGCAGAAAACTCGAAACAGTTTTTCCTTACACATGCAAAGCAATGAGCATAAAAGGAAAATCCGAGTATCAATGAATTTCTTTTTATTGCAAATGGGCGTAGGCTTAGGCGTAGGTTTGCTTTCCTTTTTCTTTTCCTTTTCCTTTTCCTTTTTTTGTTCGAATGCTTATACGTAAATTAACCAATTTGTGTGCATGTGTGAGTAAGTGTGGGTGTGTGTGTGTGTGTTATTTCAACCACCAAGGCGAGCAGCCAGCCAGCCAGCATATATCTCTAACAAAGTGCGAGAGACATGGGCTCCACTTGCGAGAGCTTCACCAAATGTATTTTGCTTCCGATTTTTTCCAGCAAGTTCAATGAACTTCCACGAGTGCTTTTCTTGTGCTGCGCCAAAAACAAAAACAAAATAACGAAAAGAAAAAAAACCGAGAAGTTTTCATGCAGGTTGAGCGGCGGGTGGAGCGGCGCACATACAAGACTCACTTTCGTTTGTGGTGAGTGTGCAGGGAAATTTTCGCTTTATGACAGGGGTAGTGGGACGGTGGGGAGGGGGGAGGGGGGGGGGTGGTACGGAGTGGTCTGTCTTCAATGTGTCCATTCAAAAAGTGAGACAGCCAATGCTTCCCCGTTTGCCTAGCCCCAGTCTCGGCAGCCCCCCCTCAACTAGTTCATTTAGCTAGCGCTGACGCTTTCATGGGGTTCTTGAACTTTCCCTTTTTGCCACAGATTCGCAGCGTTTGTTTTTCTTATTCGACATTTAACGAAAGCAAAACACACACATTCGACACCCAAGAATTTTCGATAAAAGATTGTATTACGTTGAAATGATTTTCGGTTTTGGAATTTTGTATTTTGTATTTTGTATTTTGTTTATCGCTTCTCATGTTTTTGATGGGTTTTCTTTTGGGGAATGCTTTTTAAATTTATTTTTGTATTTCCTTTTTTTATTTGCTTCGAAATGATTTGTAGCTTCCCTTGTCTAACTGATAGATTCTTAAGTATTTCCCTTATAATGATCTAATGAGGCTTTTAAAGTTTTTATAATTATAAGCAGATGTGTGCTATAAGGAGGGAGAGAAACTGTGCTAATTAAACTTTCAAAGCTTGCTCTAAAAAATGTATTTAAAATAATTGTGAAAAATAACAAAATAAATATGAATGACTCCTATGATCAAAAATTAAATGACATTAAATTTAAATAAAAATTAACATTTATTAAATGAAGTTAAAAAAAAATAGTTTATAAAACTATAATAATTACTTACCTTAAAAAAAATTTTAAATATTTAAAAAAAATAATAAAACAATATTTATAATTGCCATTAAATTTTAATAAAAATTAACATTTATTAAATGAAGTTTAAAAAAAAAATAGTTTATAAAACTATAATAATTACTTACCTTAAAAGAAATTTTAAATATTTAAAAAAAAATAATAAAACAATATTTATTATTATTTTAAATGCCTAAAAATAAAAACAATTTTTCTATAAGAAATTAAACCAATAGAAAGTAATTTAAAATAAATATTTAATTAAATGAGTAAGGACTTATTAAATATAAGGATAAATTACAAATAAAAATCAGTAAAATTAGTTAAATATTTTGCATTAGAATTTGCATTTAGACAATTGATATAACCTTCATCTCATCTAAATCTGATATTTTAAGTACAGTATATGATTTTGGTAAATATTTTAAATATATAGTTTTATTTCGTTGCGTTTATTTAGTAGATATTTATTTAGCTAATATAAATAGATCTTGATACCTGACAATATAATGCATTATAATCGCTTCAAATCAAATGATATAAAAATGACATTATCAAATGAATAAAGTCAGATGGGAATGTGGGTCAAGCTAAGCCATGCAACAGAAATCAAATTGGACAAGTATCAGTGGGGGAGGTGGATGGAGTGTGACAGGCAGTGCCTCACCAACATGGGACCAACACTACAGTGAGTGCTGATTATGCATTTCCACCCTCAACACAGGCGCCAGAGGCAAACAAGCCTACGAGTGACATCATGACACAAGCTCGCCCCACAACTAGAAAACAGTTGCATTTGTTGTTAAAAAAAAAAAAGAGAAATTAATAGCAACCACGACAACAACAACTATGTATATAAAATAAAATTAAATTAGATACAGAAAGTAAAAGCATAAGCCCCAAGCCCTCTTTGGGGTTGCCCGTTCCTCGGCCGCCGTTGGCTCTGGAAGCTCGCGCTCGCAACACCAGCCAAAAGGTCTTTGAACTCTACGGCCTGTAAATGGGTCATACAAGAAATTTTTGTGTGTGTGTTTCGAGTTCTTCCCAAAATTTTCCCTGGAGTGCCCATTTTCGGTGGTGGGTGGCGTCGCCAGTGCCCGCTCGCGTCTCTTTTACAAATCAAAATCAATTTCAATTGCGTTGCGTAGTCGCTTGGAGTTTGCGCATTTTCAACAGCTGATTTCAACAGATGAAGCTAACTGCGAGAGTGTGAGCGTGTGAGCAGGAGTGGGAGAGTGAGTGTGAGTTGGAGTGAGAGCGGCAGAGAGGGGAACATTTCGAGTGCATTTTATGCGCAAGTTTGGATTAGACTAGTCACTTGAGTAGGGAAATTTCGTTCTTGGATGCGAGTGTGCTGCGAACAATGAGTAAATTAAATGGGATATTTTTGTTGTAAAATGTGTTGCGATAATTGAAATTAAAAATATATAATACAAACATTGTAATATATAATATACAATTATTAATTTGTGAATATATACATAAACAAAAATTTAAATTAAATAACCAAAAGTTTTACTCAAGCTTTGATAATATTAGGCGTAACTTAAAAAAAAATATATTATTTACATTGAATTTTTTTATAAAATATCGCGAAAATCAACTATTCATTATTATTATTTTATTCATTATTATTATTATTATTCTAAATATCATTTAATATAGTATAACATTACTCAACGCATAAAGCCTTAAGCTAAAATCACTCAGCAGCAACAGAAGAATTACCCAACAAATAAACCTACACTCAAAGCATTACAAATTTCCCTCGAAAATGAAACGCCACAAAAATTGCCCTACGCACGCGACTTACACTCAAATGCGTTGCACTCAAATGCGATGAAGCGCTCAACGTTAATTTCCCAGCAATCGGACATTTTGTGGGATGACATAACCGAAAATTGTTGTTGCTTTTCGGCTTAAGCATGTGAGCAAGAGAGCGTGTGTGTATGTGTGTATGTATGCGTTTGTGCGTGCTGTCGTCTGTTTGTTATACACAAGTGCAGCTCTCTGTGTGGGCCAGTGACCTCAAGTAACGGTATCCATAGTATTAGATAAGTTCGTGAACATGTGCGGGGCATTTTCGTGTTCCTCTTTGCTCTTCTGTTTATTTTTTCTGTTCTGTGCTCTTTATTGTTTTCGGGTTTGCTACCCGCAGCTCCGCTGCTTTTGTAGCTCAACTATAATTTTGGAGGGTGTGGGGTACGGGGGCGTACACAAAAATCATTTGTTGGGGCGATCGTGTTTTGGGGAAGCTTTTTACATGCCATATTATAGATGTGGGATCACATTAATTTTTGGGTGGCGAACGAGTGGAGCATTGCTGTGATTGGGCGAAGTAATTCACTTAGATATCATTCTCGAAATGTTTATTTACGGCAATTGATCCAAAAGTACGCGTTGAAGTTTGGAGTAATTTGAATTTGTTTGGAGCAAAGCAGAGGAAACGAAGGGTAATTTATGGAATTGTGTTGAATGAGATAAACTCGGCAGAGGAGAATCGAGCGCTGTTTATGCTAGATGTAAGAAGTTGATAATGTTATAGGTTTAGTACAAAGGTATTTCACTTGACAGGCAGCCAAAAATGAGATGAGATTAGAGAGGTTATGTAAAGAGAAGAGAGTTTTATTAAATGTGCAAAAGTATCTTTTAAAAATATAAGTAATTATTTAACAGCAGATTAAGCTAGTGAACGACTATAAATGGGAGATATTAGTTATTGGCCAAACAGTTAATGAAAATATTTATATATGTATGACTTTCATTATTGGACTCGGCTATCAAATTCAAGAACTTTTATTTAAACCAAAAATAAGCAAGTCCTATGTAAATTTATTAAGCAGTTAAACATGAAAAATTTATCAATTTTAATATGTAGATGGCAACAAAATAATATGTTAGCCTATCGAATCCTTCAACTCCCAAACTCAAACAAATTATTGTCTTAGCTTCCGTAAAGCCATTAAATGTCTTGCCTTATGCCGGCCGGCCGGCCGGTCTCTTGCTGGGGTAGTGCTCCCCAAATTAAAAGCAAACAAACCAAAATATTTGCCAATAAGACAATAAAATGTTGTCAACTCGCCCTGGGGCAAATGGAACAAACCTTTTGCCCCTCGACCTCGATCCAAAAACAAATGATGCGCATGTCGATTGCCACAAAGGAGGCGGGGGAGGCAGAGAAACCACCCTCGAGTCTCAAACCAGAAACGGAAAAGAGAGCCAAAAGAGGAAAGGAAATTTTTGTGTCAAGAAAGTGAAAAGAAAATTGCAAGGTCATTGAACTTGAGCAGAAAAGCTAAGCCAGAAAACTCGAAGAAGCTGAAACCACAAAACCCGAAAAACCAACCCCAAAGCTAGGAATAGGAAACATATGTACGCAATGCAAGCCTCCCAAACGCACAATTTCTGTTTGGGGGTTGAAACACCTTGAAACTGCCTTTCGCTCTCCCCCGCCCGCCTCCTCCTCCTCATCCTGCTTTCAGGAGGGGCTGTTGGGCGAGTGGGCGGCAATTTGACACACATCTGAGCATTAAAAGAGATAAAGAAGAGGAAATAAGAGCATTAAGCGCTGAACACCGTTATGTATATGTATATGTATGTATATAGAACTTCTAGCCGGCCTATTCCCCTATCGTAACAATCCGACTCTATCTAAATCGTAACCTTTGTAATTTATGCCACTAACTGTTCGCCATTTGTAATCGACTTAATGTCACCTTAATTACGAGGTATTCAAGGGTTTAGGACAAGGGTTTTAGGAAAAAGCCAATGCAAGTGCAAAGAATCACATCTCAGAAAGTAAAGCAATTCGATTTCGAGTAGCTTCAACTAATATTAAACTTGTTAGATCTTAATAATCGATCATCATATATTAAATCTATCTAATACCCTGTAAAGCTCAACCAACTTTTGAAAGCTTTTGTTGCAGTTAAAGCAACAGAATTGATTGTGGAATTATCTATATGATATATACGTTCATATGGATATATGATATATAGCCACATCATCGACTTTTAGCACCTATAAATACCCTTAAATCTTACGAGCCGATCATCTCAGTGTATAACTCGTGCAATAATAAAACTATTAAGCACTCCCGGCAAATACCAGACTGATAAGGTGTATTACATAGAGCATTAACTAATCTAAATATTTATTATAAATAAAGCACCACATGAGCTTCAGATTTATATAGATTAAGCAATTACGCTTTTCATTATCAGATGAAAATCGATTAAATGCATTACATGTGATGCCAATTTCCTCACTGCTTCTTCTCTTTTTCCCGAAAGAAAATGAGGGAGGACAAAATAAAAATGGGGCCATTGGTACCCAAGAGTCGGCAGCCATAAAGTATGCCATGGAATTGCCTCTGGGGACGTATTTATTGGCAACGTAATTTAAATGCATATACTAACTGTACATATACATATATATATACATATACAGTAATGTGTGCACATTTGTCTTTGTTTTTATGTGCATCGGGCAACTAATTCAATTTTCAATTGCAAAATCTTCACGGAGTTTTAATGTCAAAGACTAAGAATTTTGAGTAAGAATGATAGAAACAGTCAAAAATTAACTACGTTGTTAAAAGGTTAATTTTATTTAACAATTTTTTTTTTATAAATTTGGATCATTTATATATTGAAATTCAAAAATCTTTCTTTATTAATTAAAACTGTTTATATGATTTAAGGTTATTTATGAACAACCCTTAGAAATTTTTTTGTAACTGAAAAAAGTTGTTTAGAACTAATAATATAATAATTTATATAATAGTAATATAATAACAATAATAGTTAAAGTCATTGCAAAAATGTATAATTGCATTGAAATAAGTAATAATGTTTACGCCCTGGTCGACCTTCAGTTTTACTCTTATCAGTCACACATGCCTCAACACTTGGCTAGTTATGTGCACATTTATGGCTCTAACTTTCTATCGATCTATCTACCTACATCTATCTGTCTGCAAACAGTCTTTATCTATGGTCTATAGGTCGTTCGTTTTGCACTCTCATTCTGTTCTAAGTCGAGTAATGCATTGATCTTCTGTCTATTAACTGGATTGCACTTAAGTACTCGACTAGCTGATCAAAGATGATAATTGGCAAGCGATTAAAATGGAATTGCAAATCGATGACAGCGTAATTCTAGGTTTATGAACTTAAAATTTGAATAGGCAAATCTAAAAATAATATAAATGATTATTGATATGAAATATATAGTAGATTAAACTTGTATATGAAGGTTTGAATAATTTATAGAAACTATTCTGATTATTTCCCCTAGTAAAAAAAAGGTATTTTTCTTACTATAACAAAAAACATAGGGATCATCGCAAAGCTCAATAAAAACTAAAAGCATTATGTATCTACTTGTATCCTTAATCCATTTTCCATCATAAGTTCAATTGATGAATATATTGAAATTCTATAACATGACTTTATATAATGTATAAATCTGTAAATATCAATCTCTCTAGATCTAGGATAATCTGACTATAGAAAATATTTCAAGAAACTCTATCAGTTTTGTGACTTTTAGAGTAAAAAATAATGAAGTTTATCACAGTATATACAGACCTCTTTCCATCCAGCTCTATATATATTATAGGTACGGCAAGTTTTTAATTTACTACCAGAGCCTTTACATACCTAGCTACACCGTATATAATAATGAGCAAAAACGAACTCAACTTTACGTGTTTTTGTAGGCTTACGACATTAGTTTCTCAATTTCGATAAATTGCTGTTTATCTTGACTTTATTTTCTATTTTATAGCTGGGGAACTTTTCTAAATTGCCAAACCGGGGCATAAATCACATACAGAATAGCAAGAAAAGGAAATTTTGTTAAAATAGTTAAAAGAAAATGTATTTTTTTGCATTTTGTAAACGCCGACACGTTCCGGCAATTAATGTAAAGCGTGCAACGCCACCGGAACCACTCCGTAAGCAAATGAAATCAAACAAAATATGATAGATATATATGTCTATGCAAATAGAATGCATAGTATATGGTTGCCTAAGTATATATATACATATATAGCGCACTCATATAATAGAGCGTGTCGATAATAATATAGAAAAATTCCATTAGAAAATACCCTGTAGAGGCAGTGTCATGGTATTACTGTATCGATCTCTTCATTTCTCAGATTTACTCAGATTGAAGATAGACATCCTAACCTATCCTTATTGGAAAATACCCATTATACCTTTAAATGGGTAAAAAGGCATGGTATTAATTAGATTGGATATCTTCTATCTTAGCACATCCAAGCCAATCCATTGATAATTGGACGACAGATATTTCTTTATATACATAAATGTTTATGTCTGGGTGTATATGTGACATACTGTATAATAAGTCTACATAAATAAAAAAAAAACAGTTCTGCTGGATATCTACTAGTCGACTAAAAGGCAATTACATGTTTATATTTGTTGCATTTGAACGATCGCGCGTGTAAAGGCGAGCGGAAGAATAGAAGAGGGCGCTGTAGAGCAATAGAGAGGAAGAGAAGACAAGAAATGCAAGTAGAAGAAATATAGAGAGAGTGAGGGAGAGCGAGAGAGAGAGAGCGTAAGGGAGTGAGCTATTGCTTAGACACTTTGCTCGAGTCAATGTACGGAGAATTGGCACTGCCATTTCTCAAGGTTGCATCAAATCAAAGTACTACATATATGTATATTCTATATATAGTATAATTATACTCGTATATCAGATTTTAGTTGCGTCTACTTAGTTTTCTACATTTTGTCCACATTGTTGTGTGAGGTTCAATAAATTGAATTGGGTAGCTAAGATCCAGAGAACCCGCTTCTTACGTAAGCCCCATAGGGCTTACCCTAGCTTATATCAAGTGCTCCGTCTACATAGTTCGTCTATTGCACAATTATTGGCGAGTCCAACGAATACGTAATACCAAACCAAAATTCAACTAACTAAATGGAGGAGAAAAAAAACGTGTTTTTAATTTGATTTATTTTGGTTTGTCTAGAAATTTAATTAGCATTCATATGGAATTTGGCTATAAACGAGCTGTTGTTTCGGGCTTTATAACTAAATACTAGAATTTTTTTATAGCTCGCCAGAGTATATAGCATATAAAAATATTATTATATAATTTATAGCTGATGTTTACGCTAGACATATTTTAAGATAATATTATCTTATATCTTCTATGAAGACTACTAAAGAAATGATAAATGAACTATCATCAATATTCTTTCCAAATATTGATAATTTAATGTTTCCTTATATAGCATATGTTTATGTAATTTCATTAATCTTCAATTCATTCAAGATTTGTTTTTCTAAATACTTCGTTCACTTCTTCGTTTTCACAATTCACAATTCACCATTTCATTTTCATTCACAATTTTCGATTCGCTATGCTCAATCAGCTAATTTGTAATAGTATTTGCGACTATCTAAATTACTTAGGGCTGGTCAATAAATGATTTTTGTTTTTGAGCTTAACACTAGAGGAAATGCGTACTTCAGTCTTAATGATATGGCCATAAATTATACAAATAATACAAGTAGCCTATGTACAATGGGGGCTATTTAAATAGGGAATAATAATGATTCTTCGTTTTTTATATACAATATTATATATAAACAATGCATGAATAAACAATGATCTTGCTGTTAATGTTCATGTTAGCTTAGGTTAGTGTTGATACAATATTTATTTCCTAGTTTAAAGATTGCATTGAAATTTATTCGTTTGTCCCCCTGTCAACTTACGCTGTAAATGTTACGACAATACTTAGCAATGTCCTCACATTGAGTTAACTTAGATTAGTTAAGTGCATATATGTACATATATATAACTCTTAATTAACAGATGCTTAATCTGTTTTAAACAAAAACAAACGAAGAAACTACATTGCAATGGCGCCTTGTAAATAATTAATAGCTACAAGAAAGATAAACGACAACAAGCTGGAAGTAAATAATTAAAATAAATAAATGAATATATTTTAATGTCTTAGAGTGTGCATGCATACGTACATACATATGTATAAAATATTCAAGCGATGCGACCGTAACTTAGATTAAATACCAAGAGTATCAATGCTTGAAGTACCTACACCAATACATCTATAATCATAAAAATATGTAGATATGTATGTATGCATACAAGTATGTATGTATGTATTCACGCCTGATTCTTTGTATCTCCGGGCACTTTAAGTGTGCTCGATATGTTAGCACCTAAAAGCTTACAGCGTATTTGTTTTGAACGAGCCGCCACAGCGGAAACACCAAATTTATGATCAATATTTATTGTTTGGAGACTGCTTATCAATATTATTATCAAATAAAGTACATGCGTACCTAATATTAAAAAACTTAAAGACATGTGTACATACAAGTACAATTACATACATACCTACATACATACATATTCCTTCTTCTATCAATTGTGAATTGCAATTGAATCGATGACTTAAGAGATTTGCTATGTGGGCGCGTCTGTACGATTAAAATTAGCTGTAAACATCGAAAGTAGCCGAAAATAAAACTAGGAATAAATTCGAGTTACTTGAGAACATAGCACACACACGTATATGTACACATATATACTCACTCACACCAGCGCAGTCCACGCGCAACTGTAAAGCAAATAACAAAAAGTTGAAACAACTACAGCTACCCAAGCATTCAGGCAGGCTATAAAAATCGACACACACACATACACCAACAGTTGTGTAGTTGCCATAGTACTAGAGCGTGCTAGGCAGAGAGACAGAGATAGAGATAGACATAGAGAGAGGGATCGAGCAAACCAACGACATGTGCATGCGATAAAATGCAACGAGCATATACGCCTTAGAGGCAGTGCCAGTGTTTTCGACACTCTGGCCCGAGAGAATGCAAGAGGATGTGCAGTGTTTTCAACGCACGTGCCGACGCCTCGGTCAATGAACCGCACAAGAAACAAGAAGAGAGCACAACGAACATAGCAGATGGAATGAATCGATGAGGGAGGGCAACACATAGCAAATGCAGCGGCAAACGCGTGCAAGAGTGATGGAGTGCATGGTCTGCACTCTCTCTTAGTCGAACAGTGTAATGGTGTGTGAATGTGCCAGAGAGTTTTTCATTTTTGGTCGTTGCCGCGTGTAATGCAGTTATTATTGACGCAGTCTGGACGTCGACACTCCCTCTGCTTCCACTGTGATCACTGTTGCTGCTGTTGCTGCTGTTGCTGCTGTTCTTCTTTTCGTTGTTGGTGTTGTAATTGCGCTGGCTGTCGCTGCTGCTTAATTGACACATAGCTTTATTTACAGCGCAGCTCAATACAGCAAATAGAGAGAGAAAGAGAGAGAGAAATGCCTATTTACAATGTTACAAATGTGACTAGGTTTTTTTTTAACATTTGAAATATGCATAAGTATTGCTAACGTATGCAAATTTATTTAACAGCTGGCGACATTAGCTCAACGATTTTTCAATTTCAACTTCTATTGTGCTGAGCGTTAGAAGAAGAGGAAGAGGCAAATGAAACTGCGACAAAACAACAGGAACAACAACAACAACAACAAAACAGCTGCTCAGACGACAATAGTCGTAAAACTAAAATGCTAAAGGTGTTTTATAATCAAGTAATATTCGAATGATAATTAAGTAAATGCATCAATACATATATGTATGTACATATAGTACATATGCATTGATACAAGTGTATATGCAGTTAGACAAATATTGATTTACGTACATATGTACATACATAGGTAACTCACACAAACACACACATATATAAAATAAATTGTTTAGTGTTTAATAAATAATTTAAGAAAAAATATATTATTTATAGCCTACGTAAATATATAAAATTTCCTAGAAATTATTTATTATAGAAAGCGTGCTAGCCATAAATACATATATAATGTTTAGAATATATACATACACATACATAGACATATACATATATACTTATGCATGTGTGTCTTATAAATAGTAGAGCTTATAAATAGTAGAGTAAATGTTGGTCGAAACGAATTTATTTATATATTATTAATTTAACATACAAGATTTTGTATACCTCTTGTTTTTTCCCAAAGTATTAAGTATAGGAATTCTTTAAAATATTGTAATATTTATAGCAATATAAATTTTTAATATTTATATATCAAAATGTTAGTTTTATAGTTTTATTGCAACTTCCCTTTGCTATTTCATATAGAGATCATATTTAGTAATCATGTTTATTAATAAATACAATTATATTTGTTTTTATTTATTAATTTTTATTTTTTTGTTTACCTATTTAATTTTCTTATCATTTGTAATGCTAAATTTAATTATTACACAATGCCGTATTACGAATGTTTTGATTCGGTAAACCTAAAAAACATTTTGTTATTAGATATGACTACATACATATGTATCTATGAGTGTGTATGTGAGTGTGTGCATACATACATAGCTAACTGTTTGCACGAACTGCTGCAGAGCGTGCGAAAGACCTGTAATACGGCAATAACAATGTGAATAATAAAAGTCTACATATGAATACGACTGACACTGACATTGAGTGCAACGAAAGCGACTATGGCACTATAGAAATAATATTTACACATCCATACAGATGCATTTCTATCTGTTTGTATGTGTGCGCTCTTCGCAAATGTCACCTGCTCATGTATTTGCACATCTCACCCCTCTCTCGCACTCTCTCTCTATCTCGCTCTTTCTTTTTCGCGGCACACGTTTCGGTAAACAAATAAATTATTATAAAAAACAACAATACCAATAACAATAACAGTAAATAGGAATTACATCACTTTAGGCAAGTTAAAAATGGATTGTCTATAATTTTAACGAGAATATTTTTTTTATGATTTATTAAATACATATTTTTGAATGCATGCATTTGTTTATAATTAATTAATAAATTTTTCATTATTATTTTCTACCTAATTCTTTATATTTTATTTTATTTTTTATTGTTATGCAAGGCTAAGCCACAAAGTTACACATTACGTATACGTAATGGAGCAAATCTATTTCAAGAACTTAAGCAATTTGTTATCTGGTCTAAAATTATGCGACGCAGTTTTATGGCATATAAATATACACAGTATATATGTATACTTGTATATTTTATCTAAGGTAAATAAGGTACACAGTTTGTTTGTTGTTAAATCATTAATAGTCAAATACTCTGTAATAATATAATGCTTAAGTATTATTAATATTGTATTATATATATGTGTGTATATACATATTATTATTGTTTTTTAATTTTGAATATTTTAAAAATATTATTGTGATTATCATAAATATTTATTTATATTGAAAGTTTGTATTTTATTAAAATGAAAATTATTTATAATTAATTATATATTTTTACATTTTATTATGAATTGATACTTTATTTATATGTTTTATTTATTTTTTATATATGTATATTTAGGCTTTTTTGATTTTCTATTTATTAACATTGCTATTTTAAATTTAATTTCAATTCAAGTTTATATTTCATGTCTATTATATGTAATATTTTAATTACAAATTTTGTTTTTTTTTTTTATATTTCATAAATATATTTATGTGCATACATTGTATGTTTGTGTATATTTACTCTCTGTTGAACTTTTAACATGGTCTGTTAAAGTCTCTGCTCCATTAGTTAGGCATGCCGCACTTCAGATACCCTTCGTTTATTTGCTTTTGTTTTTGCCGACGCTGCTCTTGGAGAACTTAATAAATATTGTGCAATTCCACGAGTTTTGTTCCGTTTGCTTTTTTTTTCGTTTTTTCTTTTTTCCTAGACTGAGAGATATTTCGCACGTGGTCATTGGCGCATTATATGCAATAACATAATGAACGCTGTTTGCGCTGATAAGATTAGATTAGATTAGAATCGCGTTGCCATTAGCTGAAGAGTTTTGGCCCCTTTGCAAGTAAATCAGGGCGCTACGAAATCTAGAATATGAAAAACCAATTAGGAATTAAGAAATATTTCTTCGATGGTGATCGCATTGATCATGAACATATGCGTCTATTATGGGGCCCATTATCAAAGACAGTCAATGCAAGAAAAAACAGCCCCGTGTGGGGCCAATTGACGCCAATGCATTGTGATTCACACTCTCATAATGGTGCAATTCGTTGGCAACTGTTTTCTAATTTTGCTTCCCCGAGTTCTGGGAAACCGCACTATATCAGCTGGTATCTGGCATTAATGTGATGTCCCTGTCAAGGTCTTGGAATGCCGCCCGGAAATATGGCAAAAGCCATACAAGAAAATTACCTCTAATTCTTTCTGTAGTACCTGGACGTTACATACAATATATTGATTGATATTGATTCAATTTTTGCAGACTAATGATTGATTTTTTAATTTTTTTTTTTTTTATTTGACAAGTTTGATTCTATAATAGTATATAATAATATTTTATAATTAAAGGAGATGTTAAACATGCAAAAGTGGGTCATAGAAAATGACAATGGTAATGAAAACATCAATGACAATGATAATGACGAAATTAGAAACTCCTCTTTCTCTCTTTGGCTATCATTTACGTTTAAGTATTCTATATTTTTGTATATTTTTTTTATCAGTTTAGGGAGTTCTATCTCCAAAGCCATTGTTGCATGAATATTGCAATGAATGTTGTACCTCCTATGGCTGCTCATTTCGTGTCACCTTCTTTGCCCATTCAACCTGTGTGTCTAATGATTCAAGCAGCTGGCGACCAGACGCAGATTCGCATTAACTGTCCCATGCAGCACGGCAACAACCTTCACCATTGCACATTTGCACAGCGAGCGAAAGAAAGAAAGAGAGAGACAGAGAGAGAGAGAGGCAGCCATGCAACAAACTCTTGAGTGTGCGGCGCGCTGCTTGCGTCCTCTGCATGTGCAGCACGTGTCGAAAACTGTGGCACGGCCTCACATAGTCAGCTGTTGAAAACCGTTGCACGTCCGCCACGCGAATCTGCTGCTGCTGCCGCTGCCGCTTCTGCTGCGCTACTGCGCTGCTGCGGCTTCAACTGCGCTGCTGTTGTTGCTTTTGTTCTGGCATTGCCCTTTGCAACCGACAACGTTGCAGACATTTTGGGTTTGGGTTGTATTTTATTTTTTCTTCTTCTCTCTCTCTCTCTTTTTTTTTTAAATATATTTTTTGGCTCGCTGCCGTTTGTGTTGGTGTTGGTCGTTGCCAAAAAGGGATGAAGCTTGAATTTATTGCAACGTTCAAAAAACCGTACGCCCCCCGCAGCAGCAGCAGCCGTAACAGCCGCAGCAGCTGCGTCGACTGCAATGCGAACAGCGGAAACGCTCTGTCGATGGCTGCGCACGGCCGCTGCATTTATTGAAATTTCTTGAACATTTTCGCCGAATTTCGAACAACTTCTTATTTATGCATAATAATTTTAATTTTAATTTTGTATTTTGCTGCTGTACTATAAATGTTGTCCGACAAAAGAAATATGGGGTCAATGCACTGCTTGAATAAAAGCGAAAAGTGGGGAATGGGCAGAGCGAAAGATATGCAGAAGTATGAGAGAGGTAAAAGAGCTGTGAAGTGGGTGGAAGGAGGAGGAAGAGTGGAAATGCTACAGCAGACATTGGCTATAAAGTTTCGGAAAGGGCATTGACTCAATTAAGATATTGTACTGTTGTGTTCCATAGACAAAGGGAATGTGACAATATGTATATGTACATATATAATAAATTTAATTGTTTATCGCTCGCTTTAGTACCTAACGCAGGTAAGCAACGCTTCAAAGTTCGTATTTTTATATGGCCTATGTCAATTTAATTGCGACTTGCACTTTGAATCAGGTGATCTTTAATCTTTAGTTATCTACGAAGTTGACGAAAGCATCGTAAATGCTTCGATTCATGCTAACAAATCACAAATTGAACCCTCTACACTCACGCACACACACACACCCGTCTGTACATACATAGATACATATATAGTAATGTATATACATACAGACGCATACGTCACCAGCAGAGAAAAAAGCTGCAAAAAAAAAAAACAACTGACCAAATACAAGAAGAGCGAAAAACAACAGCAACAACAGCGGCGATAAGAACCGAAAGCAAATCACCACCAACAATAACAACAACGGTAGCAGCAACAGCAACAACAATGCAAATTGAACAGCCGAACGAATTATATTCGTGTGCGTAGATATCATAATAAAAATTTTATTGAGTAAGTTGAGCGCGTTTGTCGCCGCTGACGCGTCGCTGTCGACGCTAACGCCAACGCAACAAAGGCAATTGCCGAAAACAACGGCAGCAGCAGCAGCACGCCATTGCGCCTGCAAAACAAAAAAAAAACAACTTCAGCTTTTGTATGTACAATATCTACATGCGTTAGAAGCAGACGCAGCAGCAGCAGCAGCAGCAGCTGCTGTCTCAAATGCCGGCTTACGCACCCAAACACAGGCACAACAACTCACACGCATACACACAAATACACATACACTCACTCATACTTGCATACACAGCGCTTTCATTCTTTAGTTGACGCTGCCACTGCCACTGCCGCAGTCTCTGTCGCAGTCGCTGCTGCCATTCAATAATAGCGTCGACTGCGCAGTCACAGTTGCGTCGCTGCGCACTGCTCACTACGCCGCTGCGCTGCCAGCGTGTTGTTCTCGGCAAATTTTGAACGCTGGCCGCCATTTCGTATTTCTCAGCGAGCTGGCGACGCGTCAACACGACAAACGGCAGCGTTTTCTGTTCTTTAAAGAACTTTCAATAGTATTAGAAAGCTTTTAACTAAGCAAAAAGCAAAAAAGCTGCTGTTTAAATAGTTCAACGGAATAAAGAAGAAAAAGAAACCGAATAAAATAATAATCAACGTTATTTGATCTCCTTTGCCTTATTGTTTAGTTTTAATAATTAAAACTAAAGCGTAGCAAATCTTAAAGTGTTTTCTTTAACAACAACAAAAAGTGCAATTCTTAAATCAATTTGTGTTTTTACTATGAACGGTAAATTGTTTGTTTAACTAAAGGCTGATAACGAATATATATAAATATTAAACATACATACATATGCAAATTAATCAATGCATAAAGTGTATCAAAATATTGCTTAAAATATAGCCTAGAAAATAAAACGATTAAATATATGTATTACGGAGTGAAAAAATCAAGAATCACAAATACTGAAGTGAACGTGTGTGTGTATATGTATGTATGTGTGTATGCATATATAGTATATATAACCTAGGTCAATATTGTTTATAGTGGCGTGTGAATGTGCGCAACAACAAAACGCTAATAGCAGAGCAGTAACAGCAACAACAACAACAGCAATCATAGTGCTGCGCAGCTACAAATACACATGCAAATAATCAAAAGCAGCAAAGATTATAAATAACACACACATACACTTGCGCATCTGTATGTGTGAACCTTTGATACGGAAATTCGCCGCAGCAACAAAAACAATAACAACAACAGCAACGAACGCAAATTAAACTTGAAAATCTATATGAAAAAATAATAAATAAATAACAAAAATTAGACGCAAGCAGCAAATCGTCGCTAAAGCTAAAGCAGCGCCACACACCCACACACACGAACACACGACTGGCTCGCTCGTGCCTACGCTCACGCTCTCGCTCGCACAACGATTAAGAACAGTCAACTTTTGGCTGCGTCAGCTGCGCTGCTGCTCTCCTCAGCTCAGCTCAGCTCAGCTCAGTTGCCTGCTACTGCTGCTGCTCAATTCTTATACAATTTTAATATCAGACAGCGACGATCGTTGCGTTCGCTCAGTCAGCGCCGTTGCCTCGCGTAACATAGTTCTGATTCTAACGGGCGCGCACACATACACATACACACGCTCAAAGCAGAATTTGGTAATTTGCTCGAGCGACAAGTGCAGACTTGTTATTCGCCTTCAAAGCAACAGCAAAAAAGTGAGTGAGAGAGAAAGAGAGAGACATTTCACGGCGATTATTTTGTTCATACCTCGCCTCGAGTGCGCAACAGTGAAAAAGTTCTACAAAACACTTGCCGCTCGTCGATTCGCGCGACAACAAGTGTTTTTAGCCAAATAAAAAATATATAAAAATTGCAACTGCAAAATAACAGTAATTTAAAAAAAAAAAAAAAAAAATTATCTCCAATCAAGCGAGAATTTGGATTTGCCTTTTGAGAATAGAGCAAGGAATATTTTATCAATTTTTGTTGTGGATTTTCTGTTAATTTTATGGTAAGTTTTTATTTACAGTAATAATAAATAAAATTTTAAATTAAAATAATATATAATCATTTTTTCTTTAATAAAAATATTATATAAATTTTAATTAATATATATAATATAGTTTAACTTACGTTTTTTACACAAAATTTTTTTTATTTTAGATTATTTTATTGCAATATTCATGTAAAATATATATTTTTACAATACATACATATCTAAAATTTCTTTGAATTTACCCAAATTTGTACTTATTTAATATATATCAGTTAATAATAGTATTTATATTTTGTTTGGTATACAATATTTATAAAAAAAACTCCACAGGCGTCGTATACTTAATATATGTCTATTTGAGATAATGTAGGTGAATGAGCAACCCAAAAATTTCACAATATTAGAAATTTTCTAAAATGACGCTTCCAGAAGTAAATGTTTATAATATACATATATTCCATTTATATATACGAAATTCTAGCTAAGTTCAAGTACTGTCATACGCCAAAATTGCGCATACGCCCCATGATTAGGCAATAATAGATTGCATGGGAAAGCAGTTTCATCATAATGAGATATTTATCTATTTAAATAAATGATTATCTCCATTAGACTTTGAGCTAAGCACCCAATCCCCCATCAACCACCCACCCACCCATTAAGTACCACCCATAAAATATCCTATCTCAACTAGATTCCAGATGACTCAACCCTGTGGGGCACTTGACTCACCGACATCATCCAAGTCCAATGGGTCTTACAGACTGATTTCAAATGCTTTTCGATAATGATCAATTGTATATCAAAGGGGTTTCCTAAACAACTGTGACTCATTACCTGCAATCGCATGAGTCACACCCACTTGGCATACATAATAAAGAAGGATCACACGATTGTTTATGTTCGCTAATTACTGATAATGCCATAGATAGAATTTGTCAGTAGGCGAAAGGCTTTTTATTATTTATTATCAACATGAGTTGGACAGTAAATGGACTGTCAAATGACGAACTTTGGGCAGACTTTCGCTGCACTTCAACAATATCTAAATGAAGGTTGTTTGAAGAACTTTATCGGAGATTGTTGTAAAGGATTGAATATATGGAAATGTATGTATAAATATCATCTAAATAAATATGCATATATATATATATACATATATATAAATAAATATATACATATAAATATATATATATATAGAACAGAACGCTTCTGCTTGGTTGAACCTAGTGAATTATCTTGTCTGCCACTGCTCAGTATTGTTTAAACTTTTGAACAATTGTATACAAACATTTAAATATAATACAATATTTATAAAATAGCGAATTACCTTAGGATATTTTTAAAATTAAAATATATTCTTTAAAATTAGCTAATTTTGTTTGTAGCAGATTCTCAAATAATTCACATCAAAAATTGTCTGAAAAAAAAAATTAAGTAAAATACATTTTTTATATACATATGCTTTTAATATATGTATTTATAAAATTGAAATTTAAACTTAAAAACTTTGATCTAAACATTTAAAAAACAAAAACAATTTCAACCCCCTGATAAACCTTTTCCCATTCTGTGGACAATAAAACATTTATTGCCCACTTTGTACTTATGCAATTTTTATAGCGATAAAAAAAGAGTCCCGTGAATCTATCTAATATTTTTTTACTGTTCAAGTATTTTTGTATTTTATCTATTTGCTAATTTTGTGCCTGAAGGTCAGTAATAGCGTCAACAACGATTCGAAATGCCAAAATAATCTTGGAAATTGATATTTGGGGTATTTATGTGCACAGGAAATTGTATCGATGCGGCGTAGCACACAGCGTCTAACTGTTTAGTTCTAAAAAAAAAGCAAGTCAGGTATAACTAAAGTACCAAATGTTCCCGTTACTGTTGCTGTTACTGTTATCGTGCTATCGCTATCGACGGGTAACCGATTTGACAGTTGATTTACGTAGGTGTTTGAGTTGCTTTCAGCATTTCAAGCTTGCTGCGCAGCGCTAGCTGCGTTCATTCACGTACCACCAGGCACACCTGTTGTTATCAGCGCTTTTGGCTAGGGTTTGCTTATCGATGCGCTATTTGAATGTATCTCTCCATGCGTCTGCTTAGTTGCGTTTTATGAATGGAAACGCCGAAGCGTCGTGCTCATAAAGCCACAATTGATTGAGAGATTACCAATCGCAAGAGAGAGAGAGAGAGAGAGAGAGCAAGAGATAAAAAGAGAAAGAGAGATGCAGAAAGAGAGATTGAAAAAGAATTTTTAATACAAATCAGATTATTTCAATTTCACTTCCCTGTTTGCTTTTGTGTTTATGTTTGCATACATATATCAGAAATTTCTTTTGAGTCAGATATGATATGAAATGTATTTCCTATATATATATAAATATATAAATAAATAAATATATTTTTATAAGATATATGATGCAAAGCAAAGTGAATTCGGGCATTATTGATATACCATATATGTACATATATGATATGAATTCCATCGTTATTTATACAACTATATAATTCTCAGATAATTTGTTTCGATTTAGCACTTTTTCAAATATACACGTCTAAAGCTAATTTCCTTTTAACGACTCTATCTGTCAACTACTTATTTCATGTGAATCCCAAATCGTATCTTCCTATCACTATTGCTACCAAATTACCTACTTGTAGCCATTAAAATTGGGCATTTATTCTATAATGGCTTTGTTAAGATATTTGCAAACAAAAAGAGGCGTGGCAGGCCGCAAAAATATATATGTATATGTACATGCCTTAGTCAAATGAACCCCACTAAAGTTATAGAAGAAAGAATTACATTAGTAGAGCTCTTTGGGCTCTTCGAGCTCTCAGGGCAGCTCCTAGTCGGTCACTTCCGACCAGGGAGGTCTAACTTCTTTTATGAATTGCAAATCTAAGCAACTTAAAAGTTATCGCCTAAAAAATATCTATTGACTCTCACATTATAAGAGAATTTCTTAAGCACACACAGCACAACAATACGAAGAAGAAGCAGAGGGGGGAGATCGAGGAAGAGATAAAACGCTCGTTTCTCAAGTGCCAAGCCAATAAATGTTCCTTATTTTTGCGCTTCGTTTAGTTTGCATTGAAAGCGAAATTTCATGCCCCAATCAAATATAAACTTTATAAATAAATAGTATAAAAATTCCATTTCACTGTGGCTTATCAGTCAAAACTGTTTATTCTTATTTATTTATTTTATTTTGCTTTTGACATTTTCCTTCGCGAAGAGATTTGCAGTTAATTCATAAACTTGTTGCTTATCAAGAATTTTGGCATTTGTTTCGGTCATATGAATGAGAATGAGACTCGGAATGAGATATAATTTCTTCATCGTTTTTTTTTGTTTTTTGTTGTTTTTTTTTTTGCGTTATTGGCATGGCATTTGGCAACCCTTTGCCTACCCCATTATATTTTGTATTGCAACACGCACGCACACGCACACACTCACAGACATTCACATACACGAACACGCACACTCAGCAACTCAAATATTCAGTTGAGTATCTGACGGATACATTTCGGGCTAAAAAATGTTTCTAATGCAAAAAGCCGGTTCGCAGACATGCGTAAAAGCTACGTTTGCTTACGTCTGTGTGTATGCGTGCGTGCGTGTGTGTGTGCTGTATATACAACTGTACGTGTGTGAGTGTGTGCTCACGCTACCCTCCGGCCAGCGCGATCCGCCATATTTAGAATACCCTGTGCATATTGGAAATGCTTTAAGTAGGGTATATTAGCTTACAATGCAGACTTACAGACAACATTTTAGATATCGTGTACAGAATTCTATCGATAACTAATAATATCGATTACAATAATGCAACATGTGGCCGCATAACTTATAGCTGCTTACAGGGTAGCCTCTAGTCGCATTTCCAGGTCAATATTATTGCTTTTCATAACGTGCTCGTTAGTTATTTTGTTTTTGTTACTTTTAACGTTCTTGAAAGTTCTTTCTCGATGTTTTTTTGCTTATCCATGATACTATATAAACATAAATAACATATCTGTATATAACAATATATATATGTATGTGTATGTATATATGTATGTACATGTATGTATGTATAACAGCTATCCGTAGTCGATGTTTTATTTACTTTCATGATATAATATATAAATATATATGTACATAAACAATTTGTTTTCTATTGACCTTGGATAACAATTTTGCTCATGTATTACTTTTATATTTACCTATTTATACATACATATGTATATTTATATCTAATTTGATCGGTCTATATATGGCTTACACATACATACATATATGAATTTACAGACAGACAGCGTGTTTATATGTTTAGTTCTTTGTTCTAATTGGCAATTCTGACTAAATGCTGTGAGCTGTTGTCCGCGTCATTCTCTTGGTTCATAGTGTTTGTGTATTTTATTTTGTGCTCTGTGGTCAGGTTTTTTTCATTATTTGTTTTTTTGAGAATTGTGAAATCGCTGAGCTGTTCTTTATTTTCTATTTTTTTGTCGCTTAGTAACGGCGCACAAAACTGTTTTGTCACATTTAAAAACTTCCCCTTTCAAGATCTAATGATGTTCGAAATGAAGTCGTGTACGAACTTGTTTATAACGAATTCTAATGATACATACATATGTACATGTGTATTGTAATAGCTCGTGTATAGTATGTACATAATTATACATACATACATGTATGTATGTATTATGTTTTACTTATTCGTATATTCCAAAATATTGTTGGTTTTCTAAAAGTAAATATTCATGCTTATCTCTTAACAATATTACAGATTATTTCTATATTGAACTTTTGTAAATATTTGTATGTAAATATTGTATATTCCGGTATTTTTATAAAGTTATTTGTATTTTCACAGAATATAATTCCAGTAATTCCTATAATTATTAACCTTGACTGTTCATAAAATCCTTGATTTCCATTGAAGGCCGCCATTTTAAATAATTCTTATACGCAGACTGTATCGATACCCACACATACAGACGCACACACACACACACACACACACACTCTTGAAAGAGCAAGCCTATGGGCAGCGCAACATTTGAAGCCGTATGCATGCACTGGCGTTGCAGTCGGCTTCGCTGCTAACGTCAACGCTGCTGCTGCTGCTGCTGCACATTAATAAAGCAAATGGTGGACGCTGCTTTTGCATGCGCTCGCCCGATTCTCTGCCACTCAGCGTGTGTGTGTGCGCGTATGCAAGTGCTGCTGTCCTTCGTTGGGCCAAACAACGAAAACTGCAAAAACAGAAGGAAAAAAAAAGTTTGCCAAGTTCAAGGACAGTTGCAGCGGCGTCGTTGCTTTTTGACGCAGCCGTTTGGCTGTACGCGCCTGCATTGCACAAGCTCTCCGGACTCTCACTCACACTCACACTCGCTCGACACACACCCTCTCTCTTTCTCTCCCCCTTCGACACTATAGCTGGCTCTCTTCGGCAGACTTGCGTTTGTTATGCGCATTTAATTTTCAATTTGCTCGCTGTACCGAACTTCATTTGAAGGCCACATCGCAGTCGCAGTCGCTGCTGCTGCTGCTGTTGCTGTTGCTCAAATTCAAGTTCAAGGCGCAGCTGTAGCTGCTGTGTGCTGCGCTCCGTTGCCTATTGCTGTCTCTGTCTAATGCAATTGACATTTGCCAACTTTTAGAACAGCTATGTATTTGGCTTGTGTTCCTATGCCCGATCGACAGCTAGATAATGCATACATAAACAGTTATGACTTAGGCTTGGTCAGTAATGTGTTTAAGCAGTATTTCTAAAAGCGTTTGCCCTGTGCCAACTCACAGATTTGAATAAAAAATACAAGTTGCTCTCAAGATTTTTTTTGTGAGCTTTAGTTGTCAAACGACCTGCGAAACGAGTTTTGCCAAAAAAATAGTAGAATATACATACATACATACATATATGCAAACAAACAGGTATTTGCTTACGTATGTGCGTATGTGTGTGTGTATCTACAGGATCTTGCATTGACGCAAAATCATTTGATAGCAGGTTTACATACAGAATAATAAAATGTATACCTAATTGTTGTTAATTTTGTGTATTAAAAAATCTTCAGTAATTGACAAACCTATATAAAATATACATATGTATGTATATTTATTTATACAATCTGTCACACCCAGCTGCAACGCCTCCAAAAATTCAATCATAATCTTATTTTCATTAGCGGAAGTTTGGGCCCCTTCACTCTACCTCTGTCTCTCCTGTCTCTTATAAATATGTATGTACATACATACATACATATGTATCTCTTATACATACAATCATATGCTTATTTACACACTCGAAAACTTGTTTATTTCATGCTGTGTAAACCAAAATTCTAGAACCACACCTCGCTAAAAATTTGTAAATTTTGTTTTTGTCAAGTCATAAATATGCATTTAATTAAATTATTTAACAATAATGATACGAAATGCTAATTCAATATGTCTGCTACAGTATCTTCACTTCACTCTCTCTCGCTCGCTCTCTTTCTCTCTCATTTCACATCTCTCCTTTGCCCTTTTTTGCAGCGGCGAACAAAGAAGAAATTAAATTCGGCACGTATAAAAAAAAGACGGCGAAAGAAAAAAAAAAAAACACTTGTGCATGCCGCCTCTTTTCGGTATCGAATTATTCATTTTATACATGTGTGTGTGTGTGAGTGTGTGTGCATGTATGTACATATTTTATTTTGAGGTTTTCACAAATTTTTGTGTATTGAGTGTGGTTGTTGTTCTTGTTGCGGCGATCCCGATGACAACGACAACGACAACGACAAAACGAAACAACAACACGATCCCCCAGTTTGGCAACAGCAGCTGAAATTTCGACTCGGACTGGAAGCTTCACATTTCTTTTTACAAACACACACACGCACGTATGCATATGTATATGTATACATATATAAATATGTACATTGTATATACATATGTATGTGTGTGTGTGTGTGTGAACATGTTCACTTTGTTTTCGGATTTCTTTTCTTTACATTTTTCGAAAATACATACGAAAATATAAAATGTATTATCGTCGTTAGGTTGTTGACCCTTCTGGATGGCGAGCGCGGAATGAGGTTGCTTCGTCGCCGCTTGGACTTGCGCTGAGCTATCAAAATGTAAATGAAATTTTCGTAATTTGTAACTGTAATCAACAAAAAATGCCTAGCATATGCACTATTCTAGATTATTTAACAAGCTCTTTAAAAAAGTATGCAATGCAAATTTTGCAACGCTCATACACACATAGATACACACGCACACGCTCACTCATAGGCATGCACATAGAAGAAGTCTCCCTCCGGCAGAAAACTGCACGGCGCAGTCAGCGTAGACAGCGACAGAGACAGCGACGCGGCGCTGACGTCAGCTGCAGACAACATACAAAAGCAGCGACAGCAACGCAATCTCACACTTCGTACTCAACGTTCTCTCTCACACTCTCTCGCTTGCATATCGCTCGTGTGCTCGTCGTTTGTCATGAACTTGAACTACACGTGGAGGGCGTGCAAGTGTTTTCGACAGCACATTGCCTGGTGGCTGGCGTTTTTACATTGGTTCTGTGTGCGCGCCCCATAAGGAGGCTGTGCATGAGTTTTCAACAACATCAGCCACAAGCAGGCAATGCGCAACTGTCGCTGTGTGTGTGCGTGTGTCTGCTTATGTGAGCTCGCTTGTGCAGTGAGTAAGCATGTTGTCTGTAGTTGTTTTTGTTGCTGCTGCTGCTGCTGCTGATTGCAGGCTGAGCAGTGGGCGGATGGGAAGGTGACTGGAAAGCGAGGCTGTTAAATGAAAGGGAACCGCTTGCACATGGGGCTGCTGCTGCTACTACCATTGCCATTGCGAAAGTGAAAATTATGGGGGTTGTTTTTTGCTGGCAGCCTTGATTTCCTTTCGCCTTCTACCTTGACATGAAAATATTTAATTTCACCAAAAAAAAAAAAAAAACCCAACATTTATAGATAGATACATATTATATTATATATTTATTGGTAGAATGTTATTACAATGACAAGTGGCGTCAGTGCTGTCGATTATCTATTGGAAAAGTGTAGAGTCATGCTGGAATATTAAAGTTATTATTATATTAATTTGCACACGCGCCGTCTAAAGACGGCCCACTCACCCCCGTCTGCTGTCTAATAGAACACGCTCAGCGCTCAAACGACGCGACGCGACGCTTCGTTTTGACCTAGGCCAACCGCTATGTGTATGAATGTGTGTGTGTGTGTGTGTGTGTGTGTGTATAATTTGTTGGATTCTTACCCTCTCTCCTTTGCCAACGTCCGTCATTCGTTTGCTGGCTTACACAAAGGTATGTACGCACGCACACATAGACAATAAATAGGCAAGCCTATGAATGTAACTATGTGTGTGTGTGTGTGTGAGTGTTTGTGTTGATTGTATTGGTGTTGGTGTTTTCTGCTCTGACGTTGCTGTTTAATCTCATCGTCTAGACCTTCGCAATTTTTGTTTGTTTGCGGACACTGGAAGGGCAAATCCTTCAGGTGAAAGGCTTAATTGCATTACAAGGCAAACACTCAATGCAATCCGATTGAGCAATACTTTTAATTATTATAAGTTATAAATAAGTCGATATTCTAGTTAGAAACATAATTATACAACTAGCATTCTTATCGGACACTGTATAATTTATAAACTTTTAATACTACTGACGAAGAAGGACGTTTTTATTTCATTTTCTTCCGAATCCCAAAATAAAACTAAACTTACTTCTCTTATTTAATTTTTCTTCTGAATCGCTTCCTAATCAAGCAATATATTAATTTTTCTAGGAATTTCCATAAACATTTACCAAAAATTTCCAGTCACGCGTTTCTTTCTTAAGTAACATACCGCAGGCTTCTGTCTCGTTATCAATATCTTATCGCTCATTTCATTTTTGTGACTGTTAAAAAATTTCCGCAACAAGAGTTCATTCAATATTCGACAATTTTCGGCTAGACTAAACACATAATTATATATGCGAATATCTTATCGGATCAGGCAATGTTCTTATTAGATATTTGTGTAATGGATACTCTAGACATGCATACAACACATATGTACAAACCACAGTGGGTGAGAGAGAAAGAGACAGCGAAATAGAGAAAAAGCTTACAATTTGCGTCTATTTAAGTGTACATTGACCTCACAAAAAAAAAAAAAAAAAAACTGAAATAAAATAAAAAACTGAAATAAAATCCATGAACAACAACAAGTTGTAGCTCCCCATAGAGTATATACATATGTACATATGTATCTTTGTATATGTGTGTATCTGTATGTTTATTTAAATATATATTTACTTGTATTTCTAGTGTGTGTGCCTCGATCTTTTGCTATTTGTTGAAGCACTTACTAATTGCTTAATTTGTCTTTGACTTATGCTTCAAACGCTATTTCAGATCTCAAGTGGATTTTTATATAGGATGTAGATGTAGATAACATAGTAAAAGAGCTATGGGACAAGAACTTTAGAAAATTATTTTTTTATTTTAAACAAATGAGAGGTTGCAAAACTTTTAAAACTCAAATTTTTACTAATCTTCAAAAAACACATTTTGTATTTGATTTTTATTGAAACAACATACCTATGTATGTAAAATTCCATTTAGAATCTTATTAAAACTCATAAAAATATGTATGTATTAATCTTTAAAAGCTATCAAAGCTCACATTCTCGAATGTTCTGAGTGCAGCTTTCCTCGGATCGCGCTGTCAGCCCCACCCCCTTTTCTCTTTGCTGCATCTCTTGCTTGCTTACAACTGTTGTTCGCTTTACTGATCTATCCAACAAACTGATCGTGCTCTGTCTCGCTCTCTCTCGCACGCTCGACTTTTTTTGTTTCTTTTTTTTTTTTTTTTCAAGACCAGTTTTAAAGCGTCGCGCTCCATTTCTGAGCTATCCCAACAAAATAACGGTAAACAGCTTGATTTCATATGATGCATGTGTACATAACATTTCCCAGAGACAGATGAAGACAGAGAGAGCAAGAGAGCGGGTGAGAGAGTATGATTGAAGAGGGGGAGGGCAAATAGATCTCGACGATCATTGACCGAGCTCTTATTGTGCGCTCGTCGTGCTTTTAACCTCATAAATAGATAAAAAGACAAAATGTTTGTTGTTGCTTTTGGGTTTACCTTCAAAGAGTCGGGCAGAGGGAGAGAGAGAGAGAGATAAATACGAATACATACATACAAATGTATGTATTTAATTTTCGTTTCAACCGACACACGAAAATAGTTTTTGTGTCGAATGTTAATGAACTTTTGCGCCAGTTTACGAATTGTGTGAGGCAGAGTCCAACACAAACATAAATACACCCATACACACACACAAAACTTGAAAAAGTTTCTTGAACTTGCTTTAAAAAAAAAAAGAAAAATATTCTTAACTTTTAACATTGGATTTTTCATGCTTTTTAGCGCTTTTCATATTTTGAGTTGTCGAAGGTGGAAATAATCATAAAAATGATTTCTTTTGCCTTGGGCTATGATCTGTGGGAACTGAGTCGAACAAATGAAGAAGAAGAAACAGCTTGTTATAGTTCCTATTCAAACATATGTATGTACATACATACATACATATATATATATATATATATATATATATATATATATATATAGATTTGGATCTGTTAAAGAAAAGGAGAAATCTGTACAAATAAAATAGGTAATAGATAAATTAATACATATGTTTCTATATATACAAGCATAAATATATTAATACATACATATGTATACGAAGTTATAATTTTAAATTTATTTATTGTATTATTAATTATTGCAATATATTGAATTTATGAGATTTTTTATGATATTTTTATTTTTATTTTATTTTATATTTTATATTATTTTTATATTTTATAATAAAGCAAAAATTTTATGAATATTTTATATGTATATTTTGTGCACACTAAAATATATAAAACATATTTAAATATACATGTATATATTTTTTTCAATATTTATTTCAATATATATATATACATATATACTTACATATGTACATATATATAATTGATTAGAAATCTTTAGATTATATGAATTATCAGCAGATGCTATTTATAGTAAATTTGTTAATAGAACTCTGACATGATCTACTTCGACCCCATTCCCCCCGCACACCCACTCTTGACTCTCTACACTATTTCAGAGCTGTTGCGTTAGGCCTAGTTCTTAGTTCGCCCAGCTAGGAACTAATCTAATCAAGGAATATACATATATAATATTACTAGCAATTAACATACTATTTTAGCAGCTTGAACTTTATTATTGCTAGTAACTATCTATATCATATTATTGATATTAACTAGCTACAGATATCATAAATATTTATATACATATCTGCTCTATTTATGTGGAGTACTATGAATACATAGTAAAATTCAGTTGAATTTGTCTTTATCAATATGATTAGATTCCCCATTAAATATGAGTCATATGTGATATACTATATTTTGTATTCTAAATTAGAAAGTACTCAAACACTATTCATAGTGCCATAAATCCAGTAAGGAATGCCAACCAATAAATGTCCCACTCAAGTTTTCCGGCACTTCACATTCCGCCCATTTACAAAATTCCTTTTAAAATTAAAGAAATTTCCCAATTGCTAATACAGTTGCTCAAATGGGAAATAGCTCAAATAATTACCCAATGAAAGCATCAAATTAGGTATGTTTATATGAGACTAGCTCAGTAAGGGAAGCATTTCACTCAAATACTTCCCCTCAAATGTACCAATTGGAATTGCCCTTTCAAACGTTACTCAAATTGGGAACCACTCAAAAAACTCGCTTTTCCAATTAAATGCGCGTCGCGCACTTTTGGGAAATTTGTTCTTAACATCAGAGATCAATGGGACGTTTCACTCATGCTGTTGCTGGTGTTGTTGGTGGTGGTTGCTTTTCGGTCTGGAGTTTGGGTTCTCGACACACTTTTTGGGCAACTCACCCACCAGTCTCCGCTGCACCATCAAACGAACCACTTCGCGTGCGGCAATGTGAACCAACTGCGCAACGTTTCCAACTTCCCTAACTATTAATCAGTGTGTGTGCGTGTGTGTGTGTGTGCGTATGTATGTGTGTGTGCCGTGCGTCTGCTTGTGCCTGTGTTTTATGTGTGTGCGTGCGAGTGGAGCTCGAAAATGACTGATTTCTCAATGAATGAAATCCTCAGATCATTTAGAAAAATGCGCATGCAACGGTGTTCAGGCCAAGGCAGTCATTTGGTATCCCAACACAATCATCATCATCATCATCACCAACATCATCACCACCACCACCACCATCATCATCATCAACAGCAGCAGCAGCACCATCAGCAGCAGTCCCCAACCTCAACAGTGCAACAGTCCAAAGATCTGAAAAAAATTATCAAAATTTTAAAGAAAAATGTCATCAAGGCGAAAATTACGCGCAAAATGAAAATCGTTGTTTAAGAAAAACGGAGAAAGTGAAATTTTAATGAGAACAAAAGTGCAAAAAATAAAATAATATTTATATACCTAATGATCAATAAAAAAATTATTAAAATAAACATTGAATAAAGTTATGCTGTAAAATATTTGATGCTTCATTAGACTAGAACTTAAGACTTAAGACTTATGTAAAAACTCAGGACTGATTTACACAAAAAGCAAACAGTATATATATATACATATATATAAACAGAGTCTGAACTTGCAATTAAACTACCTCAAAAGAAATCGATGAAATAAGAGTCTGACAAAAGTTTTTACTAATTAATAATAATAAAAGTAATAAGTGAATCTAAATAATAACCAATATTTAACACTAAACTACCGCAAATAAAAAACCTAAAGAACTTTATAATATTAAGACAAAAGGATCTCCAACCATTACAAATATATATATTACTATTATATAAATTTATATTATATATATAAAAAACTATTATGGACTGCATTTAAAAGAACTTTGGACTTTGGTAACATCAATTAAAACAGACTGCAACATTTTATATTGATAAATTACACAATAAAAACAAAAACAAATAAAACTCAACATGACTGAACGAAGCAATGAGAAAAAGACTTGGTCAGCCAAGCCGAACTGGATTAAGGATGTGCTAAATAAATCCGGAACGGATTTGGTGGATATAACCAAAGCTAAGGCCAAAACGACGCAAAAAAAAACAAATGCAAAAGGTAAAAGAGTACGGAACGTTCAAGAAAGAAGCCGGAAAAACTTTGAACGCCCCCAGCGCCCCCACTCGCCGTGCGCCATTTTGTTTTGGTATACGCAAGTGTGGAGCGTGCCGTAGGATGGGGAAGTTCTATCAAAATAACATATGAAGAGAGCTACCAAAAGCCGGTTTACCGAGCTTTACAAGATGCAAAAATAGAATCAAAAATAATTTCCCCCAAATTTAGGGAAATTTGACGAAACACCCTATTGCGTAGTTCTGTCTACATTTTCCTCACACTCACATACACACACACTCTCACTCACTCTCTCTCTCTTCGCCTCTCTCTTTCTCTTTGTTTACCCCTCAAGCTTATGCGTTTTCTTTATTCTTTTCGTAAAAACTTTGGCCGGCAATAACAGAAAATTGCGTAGTTCGCAGTTCGTAGGGTGGGTTTTTCCCATGTCACTGTTGAGGGAGCTGCTCCCCCACCCTTTAATGGGTTTTCCCAACCACCCAACAAACCAAAAAAAAAAAAAACAAAAAAGAAAAAACCCGTATGCGCGGCTACCTTTTGGGCTTTTGCGTTGTTACTCATCAGCGCTTTGTTTCTTCCAAGGAAAATGCGTAATGCAGGTTGTCAAGACTCAAAAGCAAAACTAGGGTGGTTCCAACACACATCCAAAACAGCTCTTAAGCCATCTGGATAGTGTGAAAACCCTTGTCATATGCGTTGCATTGTCTATTCAAAGTTCATTGAACATTGAGAAGCTTGAGATTTGCTCTTCAAACTGAATGTCTATAATATTGTTTGAGTGGTTATCAATCGGAAGAGTTTTAATAAGATCTTTTTTTTTTTTATTATTATAAATCGTTGTAATATATGCATCAAAAATAATTTAAATATATTTTCAAGTATTTTATTTGCTTATTTTATCTTAAATACTTTTATAAAATTGTTTATTTAGTAATTTTTAGATTTACGGTTTTTGCCATTAGTTTTTTTTTTTTAACACGTATTATTTGAATTTTATAATATAATATATAAATATATGTATATGTTTTCATTATATTTTATACTTCTTTTATTGTTAATTTTTTTAAATTAATTTTTTTTAACTTAAAATTATTTATTTATTTTTAACTAATCTACAAAAATAATTTTTAGTTATAGTTTTTATTGTGTATTATTTTTTTGTTTATTGATTTTTTTTTATTATAATAATTTTTAGTTATAATATTTTAACGGTAAATTTTGTAGTATATTTTTATTTTTATTTGTTTGTATTTTTGGTAAATAGTATTTGGCATTCATAAATAAGTTTAAAATTATTCACAATTACATATTTACAAAATGAATGCTCACTAATTGATCGCATTTGCTTCTGCTTCTTCTTCGTGCTCATCTTCAGATTCATCCACAACCAACATGGTCTACTATCCCGCTAATCAGCTGCTCATAAAGACGGAGCAACCCAGTCAGACGCAATTCTGTCTGCAGACGTCGCTCACCGCGACGGGCGGTGGTGGCATTGGTGTGGCGCCACCTGGCGGCCAGCATGAGCACTATGAGCTATTGCAGACGCCACAGCAGCGACAATTGCAGCAGCAGCAACAGCAACAGCAACAACATGCCAGCTATCAATTGGTGCTGCAACAACAACAGCAACAACATGAAAGTATTACAACAACAACAACAGGTGCAGATGCAACAACAACACAGCAATTGCATCGCATTAAAACCGAATCGCCTGCAATCTATGGAGCAACAACGACAACAACAACAAGCGTTGCTGCTTCAGCTGCAGCAGCAAAAGCAACAATTGCCACGCCCCGCAAACCGAACGCCAATAAGCCGCAATTCAAGTGCGAACAGTGCGGCATGACCTTTGGCAGCAAATCCGCCCACACGTCGCACACGAAATCGCATGCGAAAAACGCCGATCTTGCCATGGGCCTCAAGTCGGGCCTGGGCAGCAGCAGTTCGAGTTCCAGTTCCAGTTCCGCTGGCACAACGCCGCCCATCGAACTGAACGAGGCCGGCCTGCCGCTGGGCATACCAAAGAGTCCGACCATCAAGCCGCTGCCCAACGTCGCTGCCGGCGCCGATCCCTATCAGTGCAATGTGTGCCAAAAGACGTTTGCGGTGCCAGCTCGATTGGTAAGTTGCGAGAGGGTTGAAGAGGGAAGGAGAGGCAGATAGAGGCAGAGCTAATGAGCGAGAAAAACATAACTAGTTGGCCTCATATAGTATTATATGTGGGAGTTGTCTGATAACATAGAATTTATTGTAGAAGTCGCTTAAGGCTGTTCCCTTTTCCCGATTCACGCAAATTTCGCAAATTTCAGTGAAATTCTTGTTGATAAATGATTCCCACTTGTAACTCCTGTTATTGTAGTTCTGTAATCCACTAAAACTTATGGAAAGTGAGTGAGATATAGTCGCTCGGGGAATTCTGAAATCATGGTTTAAGAATAGATTTCTATGTGCTATATACATATATGTAAACTCGGAAATTGAGCTCTTAATAATTTTTTGTTCTAATGATGAAATTGGCATTATTTCTATTAACATTAGCTGTAGCCTCCTCAGAGTGCTTTAGATAATTTAAGATAATTCACTAATTTTCTTTTTTTATACCCTGAACCCATTGAAAATGGGAAATCAGGGTATAATGGTTTTGTTAAAATGTATGTAACAGGCAGAAGGAGGCGTGGCAGACCCCACAAAGTATATATATTCTTGATCAGGGTGACGAGCTGAGTAGATTTAGCCCAGTCCGTCTGTCTGTATGTTCGAACGCGTCGATTTCAGAAGATATAGAAGCTAGAGACTTGAACTTTTTTTTAAAATGACCGTATATACAGCACGGATATCGAGTTTATCACCAAAAATCGATTGTTTGGCAAAATTACAGGATAATAGATCCATGGGAAACACAAACCTCCACAGATTCCACTTATATCCATTGCACTCTATCAAGTGAAATGCCACTAATGCTTACGCCTTATTCCCACAGATTCGCCACTATAGAACGCACACGGGCGAGCGTCCGTTCGAGTGCGAGTTCTGCCACAAGCTGTTCAGTGTGAAGGAGAATCTGCAGGTGCATCGGCGCATCCACACGAAGGAGCGGCCGTACAAGTGCGACGTGTGCGAGCGGGCGTTCGAGCACTCCGGCAAGCTGCATCGCCACATGCGCATCCATACGGGCGAACGGCCGCACAAGTGTTCCGTGTGCGAGAAGACGTTCATTCAGTCCGGCCAGCTGGTCATCCACATGCGCACGCACACCGGCGAGAAGCCGTACAAGTGCCCGGAGCCTGGCTGCGGCAAGGGATTCACCTGCTCCAAGCAGCTGAAGGTGCACTCGCGCACCCACACGGGCGAGAAGCCCTACCATTGTGACATCTGCTTCCGGGACTTTGGCTACAACCATGTGCTCAAGCTGCATCGCGTCCAGCACTACGGGGCCAAGTGCTACAAGTGCACCATTTGCGACGAGACCTTCAAGAACAAGAAGGAGATGGAGGCGCACATCAAGGGCCACGCCAACGAGCTGCCCGAGGACGAGGTTGAGGCGGCAGCGGCAGCAGCAGCAGCTTCACCTGCAGCAGCCTCAACGTCCGTGGCCAGCGGCTCGCCATCGTCCATTGCCAGCAATTCCGAGTGCAGCAACAATTCGCCGCCCAGCTCGCCGCCGGCAGTCAAGAAGCCACGGCAGTCACGTGGCGGTGCTAAGTCCATTACAGTGGCAGCAGTTGCAGCAGCAGCAGCGCCGCTCTCTCCCAGCTCCGTCTCGTCCACCTACTCGCCGGTCAGCAGTCAGGCGTCCACGCCGCCTCAGTATATGGCCACAACGGATGCACTGAGTCGGGACAGCGGCGTAGCCAGCGCGCAGCTGCTGCCTAGCTATGCGGAGGAGGATTTGCCTACGGATTTGAGCATGCAACAGCCAACGGCAGCAGCATCGGCAGCGCAGCAGCCACAAATGATCTACTATCAGCCACAGGCGACGTCCAGTTTAGTCGAGCTGCAGCCAACGGCAGCAGGAGCAGCAGCAGCAGCAGCAGCAGCAGCAGGGCTGACTATCAATCCAGCTCTGCTGGAAGCGGCGAGCATAGCCAGACGCGATCACGACGAGGTCATTGACAACGATGAGGATGTGCAGCAGGCTGCCTGGCAAATGATGCAGCTGCGACGCGGACATGCGGCCACAGCACAGCCCCAGTCACAGTCGCAGCCTCAGCACCAGCACCAGCCCCAACCACAGCCATCAGTTGCATCGCAACCCACTTTACTAGTCAGCGATCTGGCGGCCAACTATGATGACACACACGAGGCGAATGTGCTGATCGAGCACTTCAAGCGCGGCGATTTGGTGAATCATGGACTGCACAAGGGCTATGTGCCGGTGCCGCTCTATGAGTAAGTCAATCCTAAACCCTTCCTGAGCAACAGTTACTAATTATCAGTGGCTTATTCACCCACAGATCCTCCCTGCCCAATCCGGATATAGTGCGTCGCGTTGAGGCGGCCATTGGACTGCGCTCGAGCACAGAGTCGCCGGAGCGCAGTTCGTCGCCCGAAAGCGATTCCCTGATGATGGCCGATCGCAATGTGATGACGCTGCCGCTGCGCAAGCGCAAGCACTATATGAATGAGGGCGAGGCCAACAATGGGGGCGGCAGCTGCTCCAACAGTGCAGCCGCAGCAGCAGCAGCTGCAGCAGCAGGAGGCGTGGGCGGAGCTGGAGCTGGCAACGAATCGGCTGGATCAGCGGCGAGTGGTGCTGATGGTGGCACAAGCAACTCGGCTGGCTCCAAGGTGATGCGCATGAGCTCCGTCATCCAGTTTGCCAAGGCCTCGTAGTGGGCGTGGCAGCGGCAATCAATCAGCATAAAGACTGTTCAACAAATTCTAACTGAAATTAGTTTTACTTTAAAATAATATGCATGCAGGCACGCTTTGCATAGTTTACCTTGTTTTTTTTTAATTAGCAGCGAGAAATGCCAAAAGTATTATACAAAAGAAGAGAACGGAAGAAATATGTTTTTAAACTAAACTGAAAAAAAAAACACACACACAAAAATTAATATCCTATTACGTTTACATTGTATCCTTTTTAACTGTGTGGATTTTGTTAAATATTTGTTTTTTGATTCTCTATTAAATTTATGTTTTTCTATTTAAGTCAACAATTGCATCAATTGGCATTGCAATTCTTTTTCTATAAATCAAACGAGAAACAAATTCAACCATACACAAAAGAGGAAAGTGGAAAAAAGAAAGAAAAACAATAATAAGTTACGTTCATAATTGAATACAATTAATTATTTATGCTAATTAAGGCCATATTGGCATGAATGCAGAAGCAACAGCAGCGACAGCAGAAGCAAAAGCAACAGCAACAGCAACTAAATACAATTAATTTACATACATACATAAAATACATATAAATAATTCTAAACATACATATTTATAAATGCAATTATATAATTATGTAACTAATGCGCGCCCATCAAAATCACTTTATATTCATTATTATTAAGTACATCATCCAAACAAGCAAACATAATTTAAATCAATTTGATATGCATTTTATATTTTATATACAAGCAAAAAGAAAACAAAAATTTACTAAAAAAAAAAAAAAAAACAAAAAGAAATATTTGAAACATCAAAATTCACTTAAAAGGTAAATCACAACAATTCAATACACTATTTTACTATACGGAGAATAATGAACTGATAAGCAAAGAGCAAGCAAGCATAATTAAGTTAAAATATAACACACAACAATATATTGAATTAAAAAATAACAAAAACACATTAAGAACATGAAGTCGATGTAAAAACGCATATTAAGTGTGCGCCATAAATAATTTTTTGTAAACGCTAAGTAATATACATATAGTTATAAATTGTAGCATGAAATATTACAAGCGCAAGCGGAATAATAATAAAAAATAAATTGCGTAAAAATTAAATATGGAAATTTCAAATCTCTTTGTAAGTGGGCGGCAAGCATAACAAAAGACTTAACCGTGCCAATTTGAGTAACCATGTCAACGAATCGGGAGAATGGCAATGTTGCAAATTACAGAATTAGTGTTAATCGGCTATTCATTCGGGCGCGTGTGTTGAAGTTGCGGAATAATAAATATGAATGAAGTATCTAAAATAAGTGCTAAATTATCGCGGCTAAATTATTTAACCAATATATTTAAAATTAATCACAAAAAGTCGTCATACATTACATAGCATAACTAACATACAAATTGTAACTAAGCTCGGCCAGCAAATATGAAATACTAAGCAAAAGGCGGGCTGCCTATTGGAGCAGTTCAGCTACTTGGTGAATGGCAATAATAATTTTACAGTCAGGTCTGATGTGTCTGCTAATTAACATGCGCACTGTCAATTATTCAACATGCCTGTGAATGCCAATGAATGTGAGGATGGCCTTTGTAAATTTCGCGGGCATCTGTAATATTTAAATAATTTAAAAATGAGGCCAATCAAAGTGTACGACGTATTTTTAATATTATTGATGAGTCAAATGGGTGTGTTAACAATTCAATTTATTTGTAAGTAAATATACAAACTTTTCGTTATGAATATTCCATTTATTGCTATATAACTGCATTCACCTGATTTATTATTATTCCTTTTTTTATATAATTAAATATCAATTCGTTTGCAAGCCAATTACCTATATACATACATAAATGTATATATGTATACAAATATATATATTAACTACAACGGCAAATTTGAGATAGTTGAAGCAAAATTATGATACAATAACGAAAATGACTTTGAGAGGAGTGTACGAGAGATAAGGCAGCCGGCACAACAAAAACAAAAAACAACTATACACTTAAAATAATATTCAGTGGGGTGTTCAGCGGAAGAGGAGATGTGACAGGGGGCAGGGGGCATGGCGTCTATTAAAATACTAAACATTGTTTATCAACTAATAATGCAAATTGATTTCGCTGGTCGACCACCAGTCCAGACAGTCTCATATGCCAATGTAGGAGCAGAACACGAACACCGCAAAGATCATCACAATCATAAAAACAATGGCCAGCCAGGCGGGAATCGTGCCTGCAAAATGCGACAGGAATGAGTATATCGGGGATTATGTTTTCATATAGCTAACTTACGTCGCTGCTGCAGACTGTGTATGCACACTTTATTGTCGACGGAGATGGAGAGCACGGCTGCTTCCGTGTCGCTCGATATGGGCGGACCCTCCTCGTTGGTAATGGGCAGGAACTGCAGCCCGGTCACAAACATCGAGTGAGCATGAGGAATGTGCAGCACACGCTGGAATAGTCATGAGCAGATAATTAATTGCTATACCCTAATTGTGTAAAAACATTGCCCCCTCACCTGCAGACTGAAGGCTATGTACATGGATACGCTGCCGGAGAACATGGTGCCGACGGCCACAAAGCGTCCGTCGTCCCGCACAGCGAGCGAGGCTAAGCTCTCATCGATGGGCACCGCTGCCCGCAATTGGCCGCTGCTGCAATCCCATTGCTGTAGATAGCCACGCTGCTTGCCCACCTTGCCCAGCGGATTGGCTATGGTGAAGAGCCGATAGTTATCTTTGTGTGCCTCCACAGTGCCGTAGCGACAACGCTTAAATAGATACTTAGCGCCCTCCGGCGTTTGCCACTGCAGCTTGTATTGCTGCTTGCCCGTGCTCAGGTCCCACACAAGGCCCTGGGCATCCTTCGAAATGCTCACAATGTACTTGGAATCGGGGCTGAAGTCCAGGTCGTCGATTTCTTTTGTATGCGCCGCCAGCTGCTTGATAAGCTTTATCTGTGGAAAGCTCCAAATGCGAAGTTGGCCATCGGTGCCGCCGGTTGCCATCAGCTGGCCATTGCCACTGATGCGCACCACGCGCTGCAACGGCTCGGCGCTTTTCAGGAAATCCGTCTGTACCACATCCGCTGCCTGAATGTCGAAGCGCAGCCGATGCAGCTTGCTGAGCAGCTCCTGATTGCTGGTGCCGCTGCTCTGGTTCTGTTGTCTGTTGTTATGGCCATTGGGTAGCGCCTCGACGCCAGAGTGTGTGGCGCCACGTTGTCGCACGCCATTCTCGTGCGGGCGCTCCACTGGCGGTGGCTTCCGATCCCTGTCCCCATCATCCTCGGACTCGATGCGCGGCTGCACATAATACATTTGACAATGCGCCTCCTGGCCAGCACACAGATAGGCACGTCGTCCGCTGTTGCGCACTGCGAAATTCATGACCACATTGGCGCCCGTCTCATGGCGGAGCACCTCCTCCGCACAAAAATGGCTGCCATTGTGATAGAGCTCATAGATTTCCTAGCAAGAAGAGCAAATTCAAACAGAATGTTACCAATTATTGTTAATTATTAATCGCACTATACATATATGGCCCCCATTGTGCTGCACTGTTGACCCATTTCAAGCATATTCGACACACTTACGAAGCCATTCGCGACGCCTGTTTTACTGGAGCCGCCTCCACCGGCAACCAGAATGTGGCGGCTGGTCAGCATATCGACGGCGTAGAGGGGAAAATTGACGCGCGCCAATAACCCATCGCTGGGCCTGCGTGTTGGTGCCATTATCAATAATTAATAATTAATTATGCTTGCTTTTTCGTTTTCTTTTCTATTCGTTTATCAGTAGCTCTGAGTCAGGCGCATTTATTGTATTGTACAATACTATGTATGAAAGTATATTATTTAGTTAAATTTAATTGGTTTCAAACGTTTAATTTCATATCCTATGTTGCTATGGTTTATTGTTTACTATTTACACAATTTATATTGGTTTTTTTGTAATTTGTTTGTCGCGTCGCTGTGCCGTGAAAGTCTGTCTAAAATCCACGTACACTTGACCCGATTCAGACATTCACTAAGCAGCGCAGCTGTTTGACACTCACAACGAAATGTTGTATTATACGGCTACTGTTAAGACAACTCAGTAGGTTCCGTAAAGAACAGTTCTGTTACTCTTAATGTTAGCTCACAGCTCTGTTGTGACGTCGGATTTTCAGCCTGTGCTCGCTATGCCAGCTCTATTTAGTGTGTCTTTTAACAGTGTGCCAGCTGAAGTTTGCTTTGGCGCGCTCTCAAGTAGCGGCTTGAGGATACATTAATGTTAAAATTAATGGCCTACATCCCATTTTCAATTATTATATTTTTAAGAGAAAAATAGTGGATAAACAGTTACGACTTTATCACTTTCAAAATTAATTGTCAAGAAGTATGAAATATTTAACATTTGCGCTCAGCTGTTATTTGAGCAGAACCAGCTGTTTTTGATCGAAAACCTATCGAATTCTCACAGTCAAAGAGAAATTGCAGTATTGCATTTGTGAATTGATTGTGTACTCGCAAACAAGAATATATGTTACATACATATATTTTATTTATTATTATTTATTAATGCAATGACAAGCATAACAAAAGCTCTTCCGAAGCTGGCGACAACAAATGATCCGATGGTAGCAAATGATTTGGAAATCGGCCCCACAAAGGTCGAACAGGAGACGAGCACAGACGATGAGAGTAACGAGGAGCCGGAACCGGGGCTGGAGACACCGGCGAAGAAGATTCGAATATCCGAACAGCTAGAGCCAAAGAAGTAAGTTCACCGTATCAGCAGTGGATCAATAGAGCGGAAACCTTTTCTCTGTCTAGGAGTTCCGTGAAGAGAAACAAGTTTCATTTAGGCGCTCTCTTCAGTCTACAAAAAATATTTGTGATCTAACATTAAATGAACAAATTTGAAAATTCAGTGAAAAAATTAAAAAACGTGGAAAGAACTTCTCGCCGGAGGAGGAGCTAACCCTGGTGGAGCTTGTTGAGCAGCGCAACGATGTGCTGAACAACAAGAAATCGGATGCATTTACGTGGAAGCACAAGGAGGAAGTCTGGGCAGAGCTGACAAAAACGTTTGTAGCGAAAACAGGAGTTAACCGCGAATGGCGGCAACTGAGGGACAAATATCTGCATATGAAGCGTAGAGCGAAAGTGGAGCTGGCCAAGGAGCGAGCACACTGCCAGCGCATGGGCGGTGGGGAGCCAGTTACGCCCATAGTTTCAACTGTTTCGGAAAAAATTGTTGCCATGATTGGCGATGCGGCGCTGTGCCTGAAGAAAGCCTTGGAGGCTGATGGATGTGAGTAGTTATTTAAAAAAAAATAAATAAATACAAATAAAATAGTAAATCTAATCTTTCGAACAGGTCAGCTGGAAAATGAGCAGAGCTTTGAGGGTGACGAGGATATGATGTATAATTTCGTAGCTGGAGATCAGGATGTAAGCTGATTGAAATTGAATTCAGCACAGCCGGCCAATGTCTATATTCTCCACATTTTCCAGACCAATGATATAACCGTATCGGAGGACGATCTGACCAGCACGAGTTCCAAGTGGGCAACGTGTAATACGGCCCAAACGGTTCGGCCTCCGCTTCTCAAAAACAAACTGCCCGACAGAGTTCCCAATCCCAAAGGCAGCCTGGACGAGGAGAGACTAAAGCTGTTGCAGCTACAGCAAAATTTCTGCAAATGCGAAAATGAGCGAGCGCAGGAAAAACACGACCTGGAAATGCGTGAGAAGCGCAGCAAACTCGAGGACGAGGCCAAAGAGCGTAAACTGCGCATTGAACTCTTGGAGCTCGAGATAAAACAGAAGAAGGCCAAACATGAGCAAAGTAGACATATATTTAATTAGTTATAAGTGAAACTACAAAAAAAAAAAAGACTAACTATGGCTATAGGAAACTGTAAAGTACATTCGAGCAATAGGCTAATAAATATTTAAATGAACGTTAGTGTAAGTTGTGAAAATGTTTATTTTCATTTCTTTATAAAGTATTTGAATAATATTTATTATTTTATATAAACTTTGTTATAAAGTATTTATCTGCAATATTCTTTTTGTAATACATATTTGAATCCCGAATTTAAAGATTTTGCTTGATCTGCCTCTGTTAGAGACACAGCTGGATGTGTTATCGATAATGGAATCGACTTATCGGAACTGCAAGTAGCCAGCGCGAAATTGCAGTACTGCAGTTGTCAATTTGCCGGCAGAAACCAGGCAGCGACAAAGCTGAATTTTCGTTAGTTGTCAAAAGAGCTCATAAGTAAAAGTCGCAGAATGACAAGCGTAACCAAAGCCAACAAGATATTGTCGCAGCGGCATGGCGAACAAACGGATGATCCAGCAGCTGCGCTGGACACTGGCATTCTACCCATCAAAATAGAGCAGGATTTGAACAGGGATTATGAGAGCTTTGAGGGAAAGGAAAACCCGTCCAAGAAGACACGCACTGGACAGAATTCGCCAAAGAAGTGAGTCAACTTGAATGGGCTGTATAAGCATCTTTTAAATCTAGTTTATGTTTATTTTTTATTATAGTTTATATCTGTAAATGCCTTTATTGGTTTCCATTAGTCATTCAAACAAATTTGCGGCAATGGAATCTTGTCCGCATTTTGAATTTGCCTGGTTTATTTCTCCTGAGTTGGTGTAGGGATATTTTTATTATGAATAGCTAATTTGTCGATTTCAATTTGTAAATAATATATTATATTTTCTATATTCAAATTAAATTCCGGCAAATGTCAGTTTAATGAGCCCATATAAATGGCTTAAAGGTAGCAGCAAAAAATTCGTTGCATTTACAGTGTTGCAAAACGAATAAAAAAACAAGTAAGAAAACTCTAGTCGAGAGTGCTCGACTACGAGATCCCCTGAACCCTTCAAGCAACAGCCATTTCAATCATTTTTAGCGTCTCTCTGCTTACACAAACACACACATACACATGCAAACACACATACATAGACACCCATAGGCGCGCACGCATGGGCTGCAGTGTGGGCTTACTATGGGAACTTAATTGTTTAATAACTTTTTTTCTGGACGTACGTTCTCCATGAAACTTTCAGATTGTGGTTTTATCATTACTATGCGTATAATTGCCAAGTCTCTAGTATTTGAAATACGCCTTTTACAAACTTATGGGTGAGGGGGTGGATATAAGGGTGGGGGGTGAAATTGAACAAAAATCGAAAATCTATAACGTACATATCAATCTACATTTAAAATTTGGATACTCTAGCTCTAAAGATGTAGGAGACATAATTTTATAACTGCATTTCGATAAGGGTTTTGATCGATAAAAAAATAACGGGATGAGTTATCGATTTTTAGTGATAAACTCGATATCCGCGTGCTATATACGAGCATTTTAAAAAAAGTTGAAGTCTCTAGCTTCTATATCTTCTGAAATCGACACGTTCAAACATACGGACAGACGGACAGACGGACGGACGGACAGACGGACAGACGGACAGACAGACGGACAGGGCTAAATCGACTCAGCTCGTCGCCCTGATCAAGAATATATATACTTTATGGGGTCTGCCACGCCTCCTTCTGCCTGTTACATACATTTCAACAAAAACATTATACCCTGATTTCCCATTTTCAATGGGTTCAGGGTATAATAAATGACGACAATAACACTCTATTATTAAAAACTAATTTTAAAATTGTGTTATGAAGTTGATGCATTCGAGATATTAACAGCATATTTTTCTTTTAATCATTTGAAACACTGAAAAAGAAAAAATTAAAAAACAAAAAATAACAAAATGTAAATTAAAGTTTTGACTGACTGATCCTACTTAATCAACTGCTTTGCATTGCAGGCGCATACGCAAAAATCGTGAACAGGACAATATACTAATAAAGTTTATGACCAAAAATCAGGATATTGCCAAAGGACATAGTAAAGGCGAACGCTTGGTTGTGGATGGCAAATGGCGTAGTGTCGCAGAGGATTTGAACGCTGAAGGACCTCCCATTAAAAATGTTACCTCGTGGAAAAAGGTCTTTACTATTATTATTTTCAACGTACGTATATATATTCTTAGATCTATTTCCATTCACAGGTTTGGTCGGATTGGAAGATATCCATAAAAAGGAAACTTTTGCAAATCAAAAACGATCAACATGTTGTCTTAAACCCCGCTGAGAAATCAATTGCCCAGCTGTGTGGCTTCTATGATAAAGTGGAAATTATTCGTTGCGGCAAATCCAATGCCAAAATCAAAAGTAGCAACTTCTTAAGCGGTGCAAGCAGCTCCCAATCCAGAACTGAAGGCGAAAGCTTAGCCGAAATGTGCGGATCCAATGAAATCGTCGATGTAGGAGCTGAGCAACAAAGCTCAACACGCCTTGGCCAGCCCAAAAACACAATTAAGGTTAATGCGAATAAGGATAAAGTTAAACGTGAACACTCGGCCGATTCAGATGCAGATCATGAGGACGCAAAACGCAAGTGCAGTCGTTATACGGGCAATCTAGAGGACCTCTGTGGAGCTCAAAGAACATTAATGACACGCGTTGCAGATAGCCTCGATGCAATGCGTTCCACAATGGAAGAGCAGACAAACGCAATGCTGCACCATTTCAAACGAATAGAGAAAATTGAATTGAAAAAGCTGCACGCGTTGAAAAGAAAGAAATAGTACAAGTTTTATACAAATAATATTTTTCACATATTATTTATTGCTTTTATATCATTATATTATCTATTATTTTAATTATATTAATACATAATCATATGCTGGCAATTTATAATATGTAAAATACAAATATTTTATAATATTTAATATAATGTTACTATTATTATTCCTATTGTTCCCAACTACAATTCTGTAATTATCAAAAATTCAGTATTCATTGTTTACAATTCATTATCAATCATTTATATACTTTCCTTAGATAAACTTTTATGTGAATACCTGCTATATAATTTACCCAATTCGAATTCTAGCATTGGCGCGCACTCTAACCGCATTGCCATTCACTCTGATTAACATACATACATATCTTCAATTTTGAGCGAGTTGGCATGCCCGAGTCTGCAGTCGCTAATTACTATTTACAGAGTACTTTGTTAATGTGCTTAAAACGAACCTACATAAATACAAATGCTAAGCTTGGGAAATCCATGTCAGTCAACCACAACAAGAGCTAAGAGCAATGCTTAACATTTGCCACGTAGAAGATGCAAACAGCATCAAGCAGGAAGATGTGGATCTGCAATTCGCTATGGAGCAATCAAATTGGCAACAGGCACAAAACAGTGCAGAACAGCAACAGGCCGGGATTTCCCAGTGGGAAATGACAAAGGAGCAGCTTAACACAAGTTCTGAAAAAACAGAGGTAAATCTTAGAGATCGCATTTTACTATTAAACAATGAGAACATTTGGTTATGCTGGCGCTGTCAGCGAAAAGAAAATATGAATAGAGAAAAAAGTAATTACTCAGCATGTAATTACTTAAGTAGTTACGAGGGTGGTTATACAAGTATTTAGACTAATAGTAAAATGAATTGCTTACAATAAACTAAAAAAAAAAAAAAATTGAAATAAATGCAAAAAATATGTATGTAAAATATGTATGTATATTTAAATTAAAAGTTTAATAAAAAAAAGGAAAAAAATATATACATACATATTTTGAATATAAATCTATTACAAATAAGATAAAATACATTTTTTTTTGTAGTTTGGCCAAATTTTTTGTTGGTTAATTTTAAATTTTCATAGAATTTCAAATACTGGAATTACAAATATTCCAATTTTTATTTTGTGTATTTTTTTTTTTTTTTATTTATTTTATCATTTATTATTTATTAATATATATTATGTTTGCTTTTATTATTTTTATTTGTTTTGTATTATTCATTTTAAATATTATTTATAATTTTATTTTTAATATTTTTTATATATATTTTATGTATATATTTTATATCATCATTGCAAATGTTTTAGGTGGCCCTCGTTAGTTTTCATCTATACACACTTTATACACTTAGGCCACGTAACTTAATTGCTTAATTACTTTTAATTATTATTGTCACAAAGCATTTAAAATTCACCTTAATTCAATTTCCATTTCAACTCAATTCAATTTTTAGTTTACGTCCGACTTCGATGTGGATCCGGATAAACGAAAAGCCAAATTCTTGCAGCGAGCGGGCAAAAGAAAACCACAAAACACTTTGGAAAAGGATAATAAAAAGGAAACGAGGCTGCCAGAAGTATTTCGATATTTTGGCAGTATTCAAAGAGTGAGGAATATAAATTTATATAAAATATCATCTTTATCATCATATCATCTTTTTATGGCAGGTAAAGGAACCGAGTGCCAAACCAGGTGCAATTATCGCCACCTGCAACGAGTGCGACACACGCATCAGAGGCTTCCTCACGGTCACCTCCAACTTCATCAAACATTTGCGTGTGAGACATGCGAAAATTCACGCTGCCTTCATTGGCTCGAAACACGGCACAGAAGAGGCCGCAACGGAGGAGCAGCAGAGCGATTCGTTTGAGCAGCGCGTCATGTGTTATATAATAGACAATGCTCTGCCCCTAGCAACTGTGGATGTACCCAGTTTCCGTAATCTCTTCAAGAATACCAATTTACGTGTGGTGAATCAGGCGAGACTGAAGACTCGCTTGGATGAGCGCTTTCTGCAGATGTCTGACAGTATTAAACAGCTGCTGGAGAGGCAGAAATACGTTTGCATTACGACAAATATCTGCTCAAATAGCAGCGAGTACAACTATTTCGTTTACAGTTGTCATTGGCTGGACGAGAAGTTCCAGAGGCATTCCGCTGCCCTGGCCTGCAGGCGTTTCTCTGGGGACTATGCTCAGGTATTGGAGATGATAAGCAAAATTAACAATGAGTACGAATTTAATAATCTAAAAATTGTGGGATCCATCACAAATAATGATAGAAATTACGCAAAAGCGTTTCAAGAATTTGGCGTAGATTTGAAAAAGGAAATAAATAATGGAGACCATACAAATGTCGAGGACCTAAAGGAACTCATCTGCGAAGCCTTACCAAATCGTATAGGGTGTGCGAGCGATATACTAAATACTGTAGCCTCCACTGATTTCCTGGAGCTGCTCTCCAGGGATAAGAACCTAAAGGAGCGACACCTGAAGGTAAGCAAGAAGAAAATCTAATAAATGCTCTTTTAACGCTCTTCTCTACCTTCTAGATCATGGCCAAATGTAGTGCACTGTGGCGCAAATGCTTTTGCTCTCGATCGGCTCAGATTATTGTCGCCGTCTTGGGTGGGGCTTTAGTGTGTCCCTCGAGAAATCGTTGGTTTTCCATATACGATAGCATTTGCTGCATTCTGTTGCATAAGGATAAACTTGGTGAGCTTTGCAGTCGGCTGGCTTTGCATAACTCCTGTTTCTCGGCGAGTGATCTGCAATATCTCGAGGAATATCGCATACTAATGTCACCCATAGCAACGACCATTGAATTTTTGCGCATGGAGAGTAATTTGTACTATGGCTGTCTAATACCCGCCTTGACATCGCTTTGTGTTAAGCTGAAGAGAGTCTCAGATGTCTTGGAATTGATAGAACTGAAGAGTTTGGCCTTTGAGCTACAAGTGGAATTGAAGCAACGCTTTTTCAGCTATATTCAGCTGACTGCTGAGGCAAATCCTGCAATTATTGCATCTGTCCTCTGTCCTGGTATCAAAATGCGTTGGCTCAATGTCTTGGCCAAGGTTTCGGCCCATGAACAGCGCAGCGCGAGGGAAGTTCAGCAAATGGTAATTGCAGAGGCTGTGCGGCATGCGGTGGCCACAGAGAATGTTGGGCAAAGAGCTGCTATGGTAACGGCTTATACAACGGGCAAGGATGATTTCTATGAATTCGATGAAATGGGTAAGATCAAATTATATATACTATATAATATATATAAAAATATGAATATATTCCTCTATTGAACAGATGAGACAAGCGATTTAGATATGTCGCAAGCCTCGCCTCTGCCAGCTGCTACGAAATTAATAGAGGATGCTGAGGCACAGCTTCTGGATTATCTAAAAGATCCATGCACCACATTTGCGGCGCTCGCAAAGTATCCTCTATTGCAAGAGCTGGCACTCAAATATAACACACCCCTAACATCGGCAATTGAAGGAGGTCCAACACAGGCGCATTTTAGCAGATATAACCAAATAACTGATCTAGCCGACTATTCAGTAGAAAAACTAATCTTACTAAAGGCAAATTATAATTATTAAATAATGGATAATTACTGTTCTTGTGTAAGTTAGAAACTCAAAGAAGAGTTGGAGGAATACGTGCTTCAATTCCAGTTCAGGGATTCATTCAAATTGTAATTCCAATTCAAGTAAAAGACTTTCCAACTTGCGCTGCAATTTTGGCTCTGAGAATACTTCAAATATACTTTCCAATTGGAGGTTTAGTTCCGTTCCAATTCGAGAAGAATTCGAATTTAAATTCCAGTTGATGTCAAATTTTCTAGAACAGTTTTTCTACTGAATGCTATTCGAAAACTACGTTTTTACTAAATATATACATATATTTTATTTATAAACTGCAAAAGCCATCAAAAAACTTCTAATCAAACCAATTTCATAGATTTCAAATAAATTGTCATTCACAATTGTGCTACGTAACGATTAATGCCATTCACAGCTACAGTGCGCCGCAACCATATTCACAATAGTATTTGCACGCTTTCAAGTTGCGAATAAAATTTAAAGTAAATGCCGGAATCATAATTTTAAAAGAAAAGAAGGAAAATGCCGAAGCAAATCTTAGCTGCTAGCAGCGCGAAGCAGGAAGTTAAGGACAATAAGGATGACTTAAAGGATGCGGCGCACCAAAGAGCTGTTAATGCGGGCGCACAGTCGCAGTTGAAAATCGAAGTGAATTTAAATGAAATGACAAAGAGGGCACGGAAACGTCTACGAAATGCTATTGCCAAGGAAACGTCTGAAGTGAACAGACGCAAGTTAGCTGCAACCAAAGCGCCGAAGAAATCAAAGAAGAGATCCAAAGCAGCTACAGCAGCAGCAGCACCAGCTCCACCAGCAACCACAAAGACTGCGCCAAACAGCAATTCCAATTCGAATATGAATATAAAGGCACCTTCCAATGTTTCAAGTTGTTCCAAATCGAATTCTAGCAAAAGCTCAAATTCCAATGCAGGCAACAGTCAAGTGCAACTTGGCTTCATAGCATCGAAGAGATCGGCGCCGCTCACAGAGAAACAGATGGCTCGACTGCAGGAGGCCATATTGGATGTAACTGTAAATAATAAAACGAATTTACGCCCACAATACGACGACTGCATACCGCAGTCGGAGTGGCTGCTGTTGGTGTGCGCCAATAAGAAGACCGCGAACTGGATTAAAGACCATTTCAATTTGATACGCAAGCGAAGCAAACTGGAAGTCGATTTGCTGGAGGAGAGTCAGATACCACGCCATGTTATTGAAGGCCATTTTCCCAATAGTGCACACCTGCCGGACGACAAGGTTCTGGCATTGATAAATGCACAAAATTCCATTCAAACACAACAATGGAGAATTTTACGTCGCATAGCGAATGGCAGCACGCTGCACTTATCGATAGCTATCGATGGCAACTCAAAGCAATCGCTCGCTGCACAGGGCGGTAATATTTGTTATTGTTTTGGTCGGATATGTCTAAATCTTAACAGCTATACAACTGATGTCACCTGTACGAGTGTGCACTCGATGCAGCATCAGCTGAATGAAAGTAAATTGGATTTACACAATCAAATGTCTGGCAGTGAATGGAATTTAATTATGGACCAATTAGATTCGGTCTTTGTTGGCGTCAATAATGTGCGCACTCCCAATAACAGCATTTCCGATTGGAATGCGCAATCCAACTGGGAATACAACGGGCAGCTGTAAGGGACTTAAGTCATGTAAGCTAATAATTTTTTACTTTATTCTGTTAACTAATATAGTTTAATTTTAGAAAATGATATGCTCAAACAACAGTTATTGGAAGACTCGCAGCCATGTTTAGTAAAATCGTTAAGTCAAGAAATATTTATTGAAAAAAATGCACTGGCATAACAATGAAGTGTAATTTGACAAATTAATTTACCATTGAACATTTATTAGTGAAATTTCGTTACGTTATAATTTGATCTTTCTTTTGTATATAGAAGTTTTCTATTAGTTTTGCTATTGAAATAAATTTTACTTTAATTGAATATATAAAAAGCTGCAAAGAGCTTGCACTAACCAGATAACACGAAGTGGTCTGGGAGATTATGCTCGATGTCATTTTGATTTTATTTTTCGGGCTCTCAGTGATTTTTCAAAACATTGTGAACGAATAGAACTGTCAGTGCGAAAAGCAAAGTCAGCGAAGTTATATTTACAGCGGGGAAACTTTGATTAATTCCGAAAAATATATTAAAAAATAAAAATAAAATAAACTTAATATAGTCAATCCAAAAATCTAAATATGCAACCATATAACAGGTCCAAAAATCTAAATATGTTTCGTATCTCTGAAAAATTTGAGCATAAATCGAACGACTGGACAACTGTTGATCCGAAAATTGTGAAATTTAATCATGTCTGGACAATCAACAACTTTTGCGAAGCGTGGCAATTGATGGAGAATTAGGAATCTATGGATTTTCCCATTGGGGAGCATGAGAACGAATTGAAATGGCGTTTGAGGCTGGCACTGATCAGGAAGGGTGATAACGTATCTATACATGAAGTTTGTATATCTATTTTTTGTTGTTTATTTTTTAATTGAAGAAAAACATTTATATTTTTGGTTTATTTACATAAATTTAGTAAAAAATGTAAGATTAGTTATATTTTTATATACTGATTTATTTAAATTATTTTCTTTTATTGTTTACCTAAACAATACATACATACATATGTATACATTTTCTGACACCAGCTCCAATCAGAACTTCTTAAAACCCGGATGGGATGCGATGCCACAGCTTTGCCTTGAACCAGTGCCAAATAAGGCGCAGCAGACGCTGATCTCGGGTGGCAATTTTGAATGCCATCAGCGCACATTGTATGTCAATTACAGTTTTTATTGCTTACCATTCTTTCTTGTTGTTGTTGTCTGAATGTGAATCAGCTGCGGGCAGCATCTTTGTTTCAAGCGGCGCTTTGCTTTCTGCTTTTGTTCAGCCGCAAAAGGTGAAACGGGGCGAACAAAGCAAAGCTTTAACTTCCTTCTCGCTCAGTATCGGGCGCTCTACTCACACTCTCACCCGGCGTCAGCCAACAGCGTAATTAATAAATAAGAGAGAAAAAAAATGCAAATTGAACGCATGTTTTTTATGACCGCCAAGTGAAAATGAAAATTGTCGCGCAATTTGTTTTGGCGCTCTGCTGCGAGATAACGTCTGTCTACGCACCTAAACATGTTTAAAAGTGGCGACACGCCCCCTCGTCTGCCCATTAGTTGGGGTTGCTGTGCGTATGCACGATTTCAAGTTTTATAGCGATTTGATCAAATTTCACTTTTTATGCGATCTCAATTTGATATGTCTAACAGACTTACGAACATACATACATACATGCAGCATACATACATGCAGCATACATACAAACACACACACATACTCTGTGTGGCTGCAGTAAGTCTCAACTGTTTTGACCTCTCGAATCTAATGAGAAAGAAGAAAGGTAAATTAATTGAGGCGTTGGGCGTGTAGGTGGAAAATTTCGCTGGCACTTTATTTTGTTTTTTGCTTGAAATTTGGTTTTTATTTTTATTTTTAGCGTGGGTCTCAGCTTATTAAGTCTTAATGCCTTTGAGTTCACTGCACTTGCGCTGTCAACACACATACATATGTACATAACAATACGTGTAAGTATGTAAACGACAGTTATCTCTTGCCTATACGCACTCTGCTATTTATTGATTTATAGCCCAACAGCCGGGCATGCATTAACAGATAAGCTAGTTAAAAAGTCACTCAATTCTTGCCGCTCACTTGGTCACATACTCGCTGTACATATTATTTTCTGCAAATCTAAGCGGATGATATCATTAAAACAACAATAAGAGCGCAGCAGCAATACAAAGGAAGTTACCTAATTGAGCTGTGGGATATTTGTCTACGCTGCCAAAAATAATGCTCAACACCTTAATTCGCTCTCTCTTTGCCCCTTGGCATTCGTTTTACTCCAAGAGCGCTATGTACCGGTTTGTCTAACAACCGTTTTTACTTTAAAATGCTTTTTGAATTTTAACCGTTTGTGGCGAACAACAAAAAAGTGTCACAATTGTCATCTCACTCGCACACATTTGTGCCAGCAAGCAAAACTCGCCTGGAGCAGCTTCCCTTAGCACGCAAAAAAAAAAAGCAAACAAACAAAACAAAAAAGTGAAGAGCACAGCTGTCAATGTCGCACTGTGGATCGCAATTAAATTTAAGTTTTAAAATACAAAATTAAATTGCTTAATATGTTAGCATTTAATAGATTAATAATAAAAGTAGACGTAAGTTAGCTGTTATATACGTAAATATTGTTTCTTAAATTTTGCACTCAATTGTAGTAAGCTTATTCAGTGAGTGGCTTTACTTTCATCACATATTTCTTTAATGCTGCCCATTGTGTCGCTTCTCCTGCGATCAACTACAAAGCAGCCTGGTGGGCGCCTCAGTCGTTCAGTCGTTAAACTTGTGCCACCACGATCGTTACATAGCGCTGTGCGCCGTAATAAAATAAAGTGCAAGTGGATAAAAAGAGTGCAGTTCAATAAATTTACTTTGTGTAAAAGTGAACTCATAAAGAATTTATTTTATTTTGGATGTCATATTAAGGTGTACGTGGGATATTCTGTGAATATTTGTAGTTAATAAATCTGGTGAGTCCAACAAAAATGAAAAAGAGCAGCAGTTGGAAACTGGAAAGAGTTTTATCCGGTTCGTTGCAGTCCCTTTTTCTGCTGCTGCTGCTGCTGCGCAATTGCAATAGCAACAGCAACAGCAACAACAACAATTACAGCTGCAAAACGCCGACGCCAATAACTTTGCAGCTCTATACAATTCAATGTTGTAGTTGTTGTTGGTTTTGCTGTCGTTGCCCCTGACAGCAGGCGCAGTTTTTTCCTTTTCCTTTTTGGCCCACGCTTTGTTGCTTCCAATTTCCAATGCAGTTCTTTTCCCTGTTGTTGCCGTTGCTCTGCTTATTTTATAGTAATGAGCGAGAGCTTGTTATAGCTGCCGCTGTTACGGCCTGTCACTCTTCTTATTGGCATTGCTCTTTGTTTGCCGTTGTTTGGCTCTTCCTTGCACTCGGTTTTTGCACTTTTTTTCTGCAAGGGCGTCTATCTACAGTGTTTTATGCATTTCGCCTTAGCCTGTGGGCAGTTTTTGTAACGGAGCAGCGTATGTGCTAAACGAGGGTTGTTTAATTGGTTAATTTATGTTCACCTTGTTCTTAAGTCCATCAATTATGTTTAGCAGTAACATAATGCTAGATCAAAGTAAGAAAGAGATTAGTAAACCTCTTCTACGGAAAGTATGGCAAATCGGTTAAAATTATAGGTTGTCTAGTTTTATAGCAAAAAAAAAAAAAAAAAAAAAAAAATATAAAATAAAAAATATAAAAATATAAAAATATATATATATACATATGTAAGTTTTGTGTGTCGACTACTAAGCTGATATTGCATATATTTCCATTAACTATTTCCGATAGACAGTAAATATAATATAAATCTTATAGACAGTAAAGATACTATAAAAATTATTTCTGTTACATCTGCAGCTTATAAAATTGTTTATTTGAATCATTTGTTTTATGTGTTTTTTAATTTATTTTCATTTACAGTAACCAGTCTTTATCTTATTTTTCGTCCAATTCCCAAATACAACAACAAACAAACAACAATGGAGACCACTACCGTTAACAACGAAGGTAAGCTCTTGACTTTCTTTTCATATTTTCCACACTTCTTGCAAGTGTGTGCCGTATTAAGAATTTTCCTTTGACCGCTTTTAGCTGTTTTGTTTTTATTTGTTGTTGTTTATGTTTTGTGATTTCTTTGTGCGAGTTGGACAACAATTGTTTTGAATCTTACTTTAGCTCCCCCACAGCAAGTTCGCTATTCGATTTTGTTTTTATTTTTTCTGCTGCTCTTTTATAGTGTGGGCGGAACAAAAGATGCCACGCCTCGTTGCGTTGCAGATGGGAGTTGTTGGGTTACTCTAGCTGTGGGCATATGCGTTCTATGAGAGTTTGAACTGCTCTAAGGTCATGCCGCATTGAAAATCATAGCAGCTTCTATTTATCTGGAATGAAATGTGAATATAAAACTTTAGAAAAGGGTATTTTAATCTGTGGTACTCCACACATAGCTGCTCTTTCTTGTTTTAGTTTTTAGCTAGCCGAGGGCTGTGTTCCATTTGCATAGCAATCATAAAATGCAATGCAAATAAAATGAAATTCATGCGCTGTGCACTTTTCGGCATTAAGCTGCATTGTGTTGTGCGGTAAAAGTATCTGCTAGATGCAAAATGCTATGCAAAATGATGGCGCCGCAATTGCAGTTGCAGTTGTTGCAACTGCCACTGCCGCTGCCTCTGCTGGAGCTGCTGTTGCTGTTGCTGCTTGTTGCAAGTCGAGTGGCATAGATTACGCGCTATTGTAGCCTAAATACGTTGAATGCGCTTTCAGCGGATACACGGCTACAACAAACTGCACAAATATCACTAAAGCGTCTGCTCGCTTGCGTAAAGTTGCAACTGTATCTGGGAAAAAAAAAAGTGCGCACTCCTATTGCTACTACAGTCATCCCTCCACCGACGGCCACCGGCAGTGCTATTGTGACAAGTTTATTGGAAATGACGTGAAGTGTTTAGGACGTCGTTGCCTCTCGCTTGGCTTGTCTCCGCATTATTATCTACGCTGCCTTCCTACTCTACGCTCCATGCTTTACGCTCCACACTACCTTGCATTCAAAATATTGTATAGAAATATAAGTAAATGCACAGATTTGCTGCCAAAGGCGTTGTTATTATTATCATGGAAGTTTTTGCTGAGTGCTGCATCGTTTAGCTGAAAGTGCTTGAAAAGCTGACGCAGTATCTATAGGAAGTTAGATAACTTAAATATTATCCAATTGCCACTGAATAGATGCGAAATATATAATAGATTAGATAATTCACAGATAAAATTGTTTATCTACTACAATCGTTACTGATTAATTATCATATCATCTTTATTATCTTTTATTATAGTTTATACTACCTATACTTTAATTTGTAATTTATTTAAACATGCAATTTCGAATTTAGTTATATTTTAAGACATTTCATTATATATAAGATAGCTTTACTAACATCATCTCTACTAACATCATTTTTGTATAGTGCCTCCACATCTGTCAAATTCCACCACGCTTATTTGTTACGTTGCTTTACGCCCTTTTTGGGGTATTCAAAATTTTCAATGTGTCTGAGTTTGTAAAGTGTCTGGCATTTATTGTTGCTTGTTAACTGTTGCCTGTTGCCTACTGCAGTCAACGGTTGTTGCACTTGCAGTTAATGCACTCAACGTGCTCGTTAGCTAGCTGTTAGGTCTAATGGCATGCAAATCTTTGCCGACAGTTCCGCTACCGGGTCAAAATACCTAACCAAAACTTACTTAGTCACACAGCTGCACCTACACCTACGCCCAGGCAAGCCCAAAAACCCTCACACTCAACCTCGTCTGGCAGTTGCAGTTTGATTAAACTATTTCCATTGATTGTCAAGTTTGGTTTCGAAAAACTAAACTGCCGTAAAAATTGATTGCTTTGGGAGTAAGTTTTTGCCCAAGGTTCAAGTTGGCAATGGGAAAGCAAAATAAATTTGTCTTGCAATTTATTGTCGTATGTTTGTGTGTTTCGAGTTGGAAGTTCATTCAGTTTATTTTGTCCAGACTCTGAAATAAAGACGCGTGCTCTAAGCTCTATTGAGCAATTGCATTGCAACTTTTCAGCTCAACTTGGAATTTGATTTGAATTGATTTGCCAACTTCAGCTACGATTTGTGCTTCCTTATCTCTTCTCAGATGACGCTTGAAATATCTTACCCCCAAAATAGGTCAGCCTGCATACCTAAATTTTATGCATACCTGAGTGGAAGGTGCTGCGCGCACTAAATTAAGATGACAACCCATTGATAGGCTTTCTAAATGGGTCTAGAAGAGGATTAGAGATGCGCCAGCTAGCTGAGGTGAAGCGGTGCAGAGAATGCATGTACATATGTTGCTAAATAAAAATCATAAAACAGAAATATAAAATGATGTAAAAAAGTGTATATATAATTAAAAATATTTTAAATCAAATTATGTTTGCGATTAAAAAAAAAATTTTAATATGCAAATTATAAATTGTATGATAAATATGTAGGTATATATGAAAATGTACTTAAATAGTTTATAAAATAAAAATTCGCATATATATAGGAAAAAAAGAGATAATGAATAAAAATAATTATAGTATAATATACAAAATATTTAACTTTATAATAAAAATAAAATGTGATATAATATTTAACAAATAAAAGAATGTTGCAATTAAAATAAAAAAAAATATTTTTTAGCTGCATAATATAAAAATCTTACAAATAAAATAATGAAAACAAGTAAGAAAACTCTAGTCGAGAGTGCTCGACTACGAGATCCCCTGAACCCTTCAAGCAACAGCCATTTCAATCATTTTTAGCGTCTCTCTGCTTACACAAACACACACATACACACGCAAACACACATACATAGACACCCATAGGCGCGCACGCATGGGCTGCAGTGTGGGCTTACTATGGGAACTTAATTGTTTAATAACTTTTTTTCTGGACGTACGTTCTCCATGAAACTTTCAGATTGTGGTGTTATCATTACTATGCGTATAATTGCCAAAGCTCAAGTCTCTAGTATTTGAAATACGCCTTTTACAAACTTATGGGTGAGGGGGTGGATATAAGGGTGGGGGGTGAAATTGAACAAAAATCGAAAATCTATAACGTACATATCAATCTACATTTAAAATTTGGATACTCTAGCTCTAAAGATGTAGGAGATATAATTTTATAACTGCATTTCGATAAGGTTTTTGATCGATAAAAAAATAACGAGATGAGTTATCGATTTTTAGTGATAAACTCGATATCCGCGTGCTATATACGAGCATTTTAAAAAAAAGTTGAAGTCTCTAGCTTCTATATCTTCGGAAATCGACGCGTTCAAACATACGGACAGACGGACAGACGGACAGACGGACAGACAGACGGACAGGGCTAAATCGACTCAGTTCGTCGCCCTGATCAAGAATATATATACTTTATGGGGTCTGCCACGCCTCCTTCTGCCTGTTACATACATTTCAACAAAAACATTATACCCTGATTTCCCATTTTCAATGGGTTCAGGGTATAAAAATATAGTATAAATACGTAAATTAAATATATAAAAATAAAATATAAATTTATAATACACATTTATTTATTTTTTTTTTTCAAAATTTGGTATTAATATCTACCCAATTTCCACAAAATTTAGTTAGTACAATTTCGCTATATAAGGCACAGTTGGCAGTCACAGTTTGCAGTCACAGTCACAGTCACATTATTAGCTGTGTCACAGTTTGCATTGCAGTTGACATCATCCTTGAGCTGATTCCCGTCGCTGACTTGCGTTCTAAAATATGCATGAGCGTCCGTAAGTAGGCAACAGTTTTTACGTGCGGTGCACGTACATCGCTTGAATTTATTATTGTCTGCCACCCATATGGTAATATATTGTATCTGTATGCGTGTTCACACACAGACACAGACAGCGCCCGGACATTTTTGTTTGTGGGCGGCATTAATGATTGTGCCGGTTCCTGTTTTACAAAGTTATCCCATTTTGGGGCAACCCGTGATAATCACGTGTAAATTACTCTGAGACACACAGAGACCCTTGGGATTTAGAAACTTGGTGAAAGGGGGGACTATGAAAGTAAAATCATAGAATTTGCCAGCTATAACTCACCTTCCCGCTCAAAATGTGTCGGCCTGTCTTTCATTTATATCACATATTTGACTTTTCAATTTGCCTACTTTGCCAAAATTGGGCGCTTATTAAAAAGTCATTTTGTTATGCGTGACAAAAAGTTGGACACAGCTTTGCTTGGGCTTTCCACATAATTTTATGAGCCAAAAACGCGCTGCCAAATAGGCCAAAGCGTCGCGCCAGCTCTCTTCTTTTTGCTGTTTAGGACTTAGAGGTAGACAGAATTTGCCTTATGAATAACGAAAGATGGTAAAGGGGGAAAACAGCCAAATAAAAGTCTGTTATTGAAAATGGGAAAAGCGGATTAAGTCTTAAGATTATACATTTTACTGCTATACAGGCTATAATATTAAACTGTTATACTGTTGTCTTGTCTACGTCTATATGTCTACATAAAATAGACAAGTTGGTAATCGGTTAACAGTTATCGGTTAGCGGTTATCACATCCAGTGCATTAACCAGTTTCGAATTGCAACTCACACTTAATCGTGAGAATCGCCTAGAGCAGTGCTTACCGAAAACTTCTTTTGCTGCTGTTGATTTGCCTCCATTTCGCGAGCGCATAAAGTCAGAGCATTTGATGGCTCTAGCCAAACGGGCAATACGTATTAAGACATTTCGCAGCTCATAAAATGAATGCTTCGAGTTTTATGGTGTAGATCTAGCCAAATAGTTCATTTTATAGAGCTCGAGCAACATGAAAGCTATTTACATCGAATTTAACGCTGTGAAGCATGAAAATTGCATTAGAAGCTAGATATATGTATGTATGTATATGCGCAAATCTGTGCGTGGGCAGCTAGAATCTTTTATTGTAATATTTTGAATAGCCAACTAATTTTTGCTTGTTCAATTCGTATTTCCTATATTGTTTGTGTCTATCTGCTGAAACAAGAACATAAATTGAATTACTTTTTTGGCCTGGCACTTGTAAGAATACGAATGCTTCAAGCTATGCCAAAAAGTCCAATCGAAATATAAGACAAATAAAAAATATGGAGAGATATGTAAATGATGAACTTTGAGAATATTCTGGAATATATGTAAGCAATATAAAGAGTAATGCATGAAGAGAGAGAAATATAAGAAATACGAAGGCTATAAATTAAAAAATTAAATCAAATAAAATGAATTAAATAAATAGAGCTTAGATTTATAAAATTATAGTTATTTATAATTTAATATAATAAGAAAAATATAAATGATACAAAATTCATTAAATTACCTAAAAAATTTATAAAAATATATATCCTTAATTTAATATAATTAAGGTAAAGACTAAATTTTGATATTTTATTTGATTAACGAATTTTTTCACTTATTACTTATTTGAAATGACTCATGTTGAAAACAATATACCTATTTCTCATGGAAAACATACAGGGTATAACAGGAACAAGAACTGTAGGACAACTACGCACAAGATGTAGGCAAGTACATGCTTATATAAAAGGAGATATACATACATACATACATAAGTACGTACATACATGTACATACATACATGTATAAAATATATATATATATATATATATATATATATATATATATATATATATATATAAAACATATTTGTATAAATAATTATCTATTCCGGTCATGTCGAGCCAAAGGAAAAGATAGACAGAGTGAGAGAGATCTAGTGTGTGTAAGAGAGAGAGAGAGAGAGAGAGAGAGAGAGAGAAAGAGAGAGCTAGACCGAGACAAAGGAAGCTAAGAGGGTGACGCACAAAATGTCAACGTCGCAAACAACGTCGCCCTGTCTCGCTCGAGTGAGATGGCATGCGACGCTAATGCTGTTAGACAGAGACAGCGACAGCGACAGCTTGGAAAGGATGCACGGACAACTCATTTGCAATGCCTAACGCATCTTTGTGAGTGAAGCAGGTTAGCAGTGAAGTGAAAATGGGGAAAATGGTAAATAGTAAATAGGAAACTGCACTGACTGAACTAACTTTGCCTTTGCCAGTAGTTTTGCGCTATTTCTAATTATGTTTTCTCGTGACTTTTTGAGGTTAGGTCGGGGCAAGCAATACATGTCTCCCAACATAAGTATTTCAGCTTCATTTGTTGTTTTTAAGTTGTGGGAAGGGGCCATGTGGTCGTGTGTCATGTGACTGTCTATCGGGAGATTGATAAAAAAAGAAGTTTTTAGCGTAGAGTAGATGGATGCCGGACTTGAGAGCGCTTTACTTATAACTTTTGTTAATGAGATCAATAACTTTTAACTGTTTTATGAGACGTTACATATTTTATTTAAAGATTTTCAGATTATTAACATTAAATTGTCTTATTTTCATAGTAGCCTAAAAAAGGTCTGAAAGTAAAAGGAAGCTCTTTTTTCGTTCTCTAGCTAGAGATTACATTTAATTCTTATTTTGATATTGCATCAAAATCTTGTTCAAGCATAAAAAGTCATCAAAAATATTTGGTAAGCATAAAAAACTCACACACAAATCTTGTCTCTAGGGTATCATCTAGTCTAGCTGCCTATCTCTCTTTCACGTCATTTCCTTGCATAGTTTTGTTGCCTCAACTGTTGTGGCCGCAGCAACTGGTTGTTGCCTGTCACTTTGAAGCCGCATCCTGAGCCTGGGTAAAACTTTGATTACTCTCACCCAGAAGAGATGGGGGAAGGGCAGGCCGACTGCCTAGTCAGGCAGACAATCAACAGATTTCTTGCTGATTATGCGCTGCCTGCGGAAAATAAGCAACGCACTTCCCTCTCAATCACAACTCACACACAGACACATATATGTCTCTCCCTCCCTCCCTCTCTCTCTCTCTCTATCTCTTTTTCTATGTGTGTGTGCGTAAAAAGTTCCATTAAAGACAAACTCCCAAGTGTTTTATGTATATGTGTGCTTTGATTATATTGTATGTACAAAGAGAGATATATGGTGTGTGCATGTATGTATGTGTGTAGGTGTATTAGCTAATATATGCGTATTTATATGCATGTATCTGATTGTATATCTTAACAGCTAACACCCGCAGCTTATAGCTACACTGACTGGTTGACTGGGTATATGCATTTTGCTGCCAAGTTTGTAAAAAACGAGTGAGAGTGAGAGAAACGAGAGTTTGGATAGGTTAAAATTATAATTGAAATAATCTATATGATAGCCGTGATTTGATATAAAAAACGATTCATAATGGTTGTTCAAATTTACTTATATCTTTAATTATTTATTTATCTATTTAATATATTTAATATATAGCCTAATATTATTGAATAAATTTCTATAAAATATAATATATTTAATAATAATAATAATAAAATATATCTATCATATTTCGTTAATTAAAACAAATGTGTTTAGGGTATTCACACTTCGTTGATTGATTTCGCTCAACTTCCTTTTGTTGTCGCATTATGTGCTAAATTCTAATGATGTTCATTATTTAATACAAGATAAACGCTACGTGCTTAGACTTGGCAAAATGTGATTTCCACCGCACAAAATATATATTTGGGTCAAGTGGGAAAACTGTCATAGGCCGCACTCGTCGATAATGGGAACTAGATTAGCTAGGCCTAGCTAGCTACTTATTAAATAGAGCTAACTAAAATAGCTTAAAGACTGTGGCATACTATGGCTATACTTAAATAATTTTTCCTGTTCCATTACCTTGACCCAGACCAGAGATATTTGTCCGGCCGTGCTGCCCCCTTTCGCCTAATGCTCAATTAATGGCATACAAATGCAGCGACGTAAATGTCCAGACCATAAACACGACAGCGGCAAATGTTACGAGGGGGTTTCTTTTTTTTTTTTTTTTTTTTGGTCAACAGCAATCAAATGGCCATAAATTCTGCACAATTGTCGTAAAAGTCCACGAGTTCAAACTCAAACTCAAACTGGAGCTCGAACCACAATTTTCGTGCCACCTGCGCGCACACAAAGATTGCTACAGGTAATTACAAAACCATAACGCGCAAATGTCACCGCAGAATGTGCGGTGAATATTTTCAGCCTGACCAGCACCAACCATACCACACATTACGACCATCATCATCATCATCATCATCATCATTATTATTGTCATTATTATTATCATTCTTTTGCTTCTGGGCCAAATGGTGCGTTGAAGCAAATCGTTTGTCGTATTTGTATTGCATAATTTTCGTCTCTCTTTCTCTTTTATTTTTCTTTTTTGGCACAGTGCGTGTTAGCTTGAATTGTGCGAATTTTGTAAATCGTTTTGTTGTACCTTGAAAATGAGAAAGTGACTGGAAATATAGGTTTAATGTCAGATTAATATCACTGCTTAAAATGGAATTTCTGTAATGACTGTTACAACTAGGCAGCAACTTGGTAAATATAATTATAGAGGATTCTTAGATTATCAAATTTGAGTCAAAATTGCTATAACCATATATAAAGAATTGTTTCTAATTTAGCAAACTTTGAAATATATGATGAAAGCTTATAGTAAACATTTCAGGCAAAACCAAAACGAATTTTATAAAAAAAAAAAAATTTATATAAATATATAAGCATAAAAATATATATATGCAAATGTAAAATAGTTGAAGTTCTTGTTTATTTTTTTTAAAGCTAAGTATTTAAATTTTTGCAGAACGTACATAGAATCAAATTATTTTATTCGAGTTTTCAAGAATCCCATATTTTTTTTTTTTTTTTAATTTAATTAAAAATATATTCTGATTATATTTTTTTGCATGCATATAATTAAAAATCGAGATCTTTATAGATATTTAAATTCAAATTCATATAAATAAGCAATTGTTAAATAAAAATATTTAAATACAGAAAAATTTAATGAAAATTTATTAAAAAAAAAATTAAAATAAAATATAAATATGTTAAATATGCTGTTTACAAACATAAATTACTTTAGGCTTAATTACGAAATTGTTCTTTACCTTTTGTTGTTGATTTTTGGTTTTGGTGTGCTCTGCGGCAATCACGTCGAGCATTCAGTTGACATTGTCCAGGTGTTGCTCTGTGGCTTAAACGCCGCGACTAATGAGGCGTATGAAATGCTACACTGAGCGAAAATGCGAAAATAAGCACAAATATTTAAAGTAATATTAAATTTACCTGAAGGTAACATTTCTTAATTTTTTTTTCATTGTTTTTGCCGTTGCCTTTTTGGCTCAAAAGTTAATTTAGCATTTTCTAAATTTTCCAATAAGGGAAAAACAACAACAAATTGCTAGCAATTCCATCTCGAAAAGGTTTAGAGAAAGCAACAATTGGCCCTCGCTATCAATTTACTCAACTACACAGAATGTAGCATAGCGTCCTTTTGTGTGCTGACCCAATAGACTGAGCCAAAGACCGGTCCCCCAGGCTCCGCCTTGGTCCACTGTTCTCGCACTTAATCCTCTGGCAGAGAGCAACAAATCGACCCAGTCAACGGGAGGAATAGGAGGAGACGCCTGCCCAATTCATATTGGTCGTCTGGCAGTGCAAACGTTTTTAATTGACAATCAAAGTGTGGCCAATGTGCAGGGTCGAGCAGACAAAGTGGGCGTGGTTGTAGTGGGAATGTGAATGGGCGCAGAAGTATTCTGGTGTCTGCATATTTTTCAGTCCCCACAATGCTTTGGCACAAAATTTGATTAATTCGCTTGATGGCTGCATTTGCTGTCAGCTTATCCCTTTTGACAGGCTGCTCGCCAAAGATATCCTTCCATTCTTGACTCTATCCCTGTGTGCGTGTGTGTGTGTGTGTATGTCTGTGTGCCCCACTTGATTGTTTGTCGGGCAGATTTTATGACTGAATTCATTTAATAAATGAAGTGTCTTGTGGCTTTCAAATGTGCAAACTGTGCACTTCATTTTGTGGATCATAAATTTTGGGTAGCAGCAGCTCGATGACTAATTGACCTCCGTACCCCGCCTTGCCACGGCTTAGGGAACTTCAGGTCCTAAATTGGCAAACAATTGCAAATCAGTTTCAACAGAGCTGTTTAATTATTCAAAGTTTCAACAAGTTCTTAAGAGAATTGCTGGGAAATGTGTAAGGAAATTGAAATAACGTGGCATGAAATTGAGTAAATATAAATAAATGTGAATATTAGAGAAAGAGTTTAAAAATTCTGTTAATGTTAATATTGGAAAGTTAATGTTAATGAAAGAAAAACTAACTTATGGAATACATATAAAAAATTGGAATTACATAGTTTATTCTATGTAAAGAGACATTGCTTAGCTCTGGATATAGCAGCAAAAACTTAATATATGCTGGAAATACCTAAGAGAGTTAGCAAGCTCAGATTTGCATTTGGAAGAAATTATCGAGACCTATCTTTATATCTTTATTGATTTATTTTCTGCACAACATATAAAGAGAATATATGAATATATACTGTATATTTGTATATGTAATATTTAGTACTATTATTATTTATTTATATATACATATCTATCCATTAATTTCCTTCACACCTTTCAATTCACATCATTTGCAACGCCTTGAAGTATGCCACGTTTTGCGGCTGCAATCAACAGGCATTTCACTTCACATTGCTCTCTGCTGTGGCATTTGTGGAAAGCATTTGTGAGTGCCACATAAAATTGCTGCAGTTGCTGCTGCCGTACGACACAAATACGCAGCAAGTGCGCGGTTACACAGGCTCCTCTCTCTCTCTCTCTCTCTTTCACCCTCTCCCCTTCTCTTTCTATTATTGGAGCTCAATTCTAGCTCCAAGTCGAGCTGCAATGCACACAGACATTCGCTTAAAACCAGTTAATAAACATTATTTGCTGTTGTTATTGTTGTTGTTGTTCGACTGTACTTCACACACAGACACACTTACACACATATAGGCAACTGCAGTAAAAGAAAAATCATTATTTTATATATATGTATATGTGTATGTGTGTATGTGTATATATAATTCTATATATGTATAGCAAGAGATGCAGTCAGGCTTGTGGGCTGCCCGCAAAAACTATATATGTGAAAGAGAGAAAAAGAGATAGAGCGAAGCAGAGAGAGAGAGAGAGGGCAAAGTAGAGAATACTTTTTGCGAAAGTTTATTGAACCGGAAGTTGGCTGCGAAATGCGGCAACAATGCGCGAAATGAAGGCTCTGCCTGCCGCCGGGCAACGTCTGCTTCAAGTCTGCATTGACTTTAGCCAGTCCAAGAGCAGCTTTTTCTTTCTTTCTGTTTATTTTTATTTTTTAAAATATATTTTTGTATATCCGAAAAAAAAAATAGAAGAAAAACGGCCCGAAGGTGCATTTTTGATTTGTGCCTTGCTTCAGCTGGATTTGCAATTGGGTTTCCTTTTAACATCCATTCAAATTGTATTACTTATTTATATGGCCGCGTCTGGCACAGACTCTTCAGCGTCGTCTGTCGCTTTATTGTTTCTCCTAGATAGAGACGGAGCGAGTGCGAGAGAGATGGATAGAGATAGAGAGAGGGCGACAGTGCTGGAGTGTGAATTTACGTCTCAGGCCCTTGAGGACATGTAATTGTTGTTTAAGTGATGCAAATGAGCGTTTCTACAACAAACAGCGAAACGAGAGGGCGGTTCAGAGCTGAGATGAATTGTAATTGAAAATGTTCTGGGTGGAAGTCGACGTAGATATACACTATTTAAGGGAATTTGTATATATCGAATATTTTCAATTCAATTTAAAATGAATTTAGGAATTTTTATATTCTATTATTATAAATAATAAATATAATGTAACCGAGTTAACATTTAACTGGACAATTTTGGTGGAAAAAAAACTTCTTATGATACATTCTAAAACTGTAGAATATGTAGATGAAAAAAAAAAATATATATACATATATGTATATGTATATGAAATAAAATATAAGAAAATATAAGAAATTAATAAAAAAAAAAACTAAAGTAATTAATAAACTAAAAAAAAAAAAAAAATAAATTCCAAAAATTAAATTAAAATAAAATTAAATTAAAATTAAATTAAAATAAAATGAACCATATATTTTATTTTAATTTAATTATATATATATATATATTAATAAATATATATTAATAAATATAATATCATATATATGATATTTTAATATTTAATATTTTATAAATATAAAAAAAAATTATAAAATAAGAAAGTTTTAAGTAATAATTAAATTATAAAATAATTAAGTTAAAACTCATTATGTTGACAAACCAGCATAGCTGCTGCGCTATACCCACATCGAAAGGGCATTGAGAACCAGAAGCAGCAGCACAGATATATGCCTGCAGGCTCCATAAAAATGGGGGGAAATATTTCCAGTTCCACTGGTGTCTGCTCCCCTCGGCTCGGCTCAGCTCTGCTCAGCTCAGCTTTTCGTTTGAAGAGCGTAAAAATGTGTGTTTTCGAAAATTGTTGTTTTTGGGTATCTGCTGCTGTCAGTTTTATGGAGAGGGCTAAAAATTGTTGCTGCTATTATTAAAAAACCCTTCGCTATGGGTTGTTGTCACTGTTAATAGGGTCAAAAATGTCTGATTTATGGGAATTTTACCCAAATACAATTTGAAAACATTTAAAGTTTATTAAAATTGATTGTCGTCTGCCTGCGGGGAGTGTATTAAATGGTTTATTTAAATAAAGCCTTCGCTAAAAATCCAATTTTATTCTCATCAATGTTGACAGAAAAAAGCAAAAAACGGAATATGAAAATGAAAATTCAATTGTTTTTGGCAAGCAAAAAAAAAAAAAATAATAAAAATAAAAAAAAAAAAAAAACTGTCGCTTGTCCGCTGAGACAGCAAAAAGACACGTTTCATGTACCATGGCTGAAGTTATTAATGCAATTCATTTGTTGTTGACATTTCCGGACATTGAACAACAAACCATTCGAGTGGAATTCGAGTTTAGTTTGTGTGGGATGAAGATATGGAGAGTTGAGAATATGGGATTCATTATAAAGAATCATATTGATTTTTATTTAATTTTTTTTTTTAATTTAAAATTTAAAAATATTCTAAATTTTAAGAAGACGTAAAGAATAAAGTTACATTTTGTAAATATTTAGGAGAACAGACAAAAAAAAAATATATTTTTTTATTTATTTATTTATTTTTTTGTGCTTTATTTTCTGTTCAAAGTTTTTAATAATCATGTAAAAAATTTTACATACAATTATATATAGAATTGTAAATTTTATTTTATTGATTTTTTTGTTTATTTATTTAACAAATGAATAATGAAATTTTTTCTTTAGAATATCTGAAAGAAAATAAAAAATAGGAATTATATATTTTGAAATACTCTTCCAAATAGTCCATGCAATTTTAAACGTGTATCCATGATTCTGTATATACAAGATTTTTCTGTTTTGCTATTTGCTTCGCTTCAACACTTAGCTCTCGCACTCTTTTTGTTTTGTTTATTTATTTTCTTCTTCGCCAATTTTCCCTCCACTATATCACTCATTCGAAGCACTTCTTAAAATCGCACATATGTTTGTAATTTTACAACATGCCATACCATGCGTTAAGTGTTGTACAATGCACAAAATTATTTGAAATCTGTAAAACAAAAATCAAAACGGAAGTGCAGAAACGTAGAGGCGGGAGAGGGCGGTAGATAGGGCGGTAGAAAAGGAGCGGCAAAGAGACAAAAACACATGTTCTGGCTGCAAAAACCAAGGCTCAACAGCAACGAACGAGGCGCACTGGGGCAGGCGTGAAGGCGTGGCAAAAAAAGGGCAAAATTGTACGCTGCATTGGCGACAGCAAACATATGTCGTTGTCGCTGTTGCGTCCGTTGCCCAGCGGGGTCGTTTGCACGCAAGAGAGACAGAGAGAGTGTGAGAGGGGGGGGGGGGGGGAATAGAGTGTGCTGTGGGTGTGGAGCGTGGAGTTAGGCTGGGTGTGAGGTTAGCTGAGTTTGCTTGGGGGGACGCGCAGTCGCGTATGAAATATGCGTGCCTTGTCTGCCTCAATGCATGCAATATTGCATATATCTGTTGAAGAGCATATACATATATATATATATATATATATATATATATATATACATGTACATACATATATGTGTGCATATAGATTGATAAATTGCACCAAGCTCCCACACACACTCACACAGACGTAGTTAAAAAGCCGCAACAGCAACGTCATTAGTGGCCGGGTAGCCTGTGTAATAAAAATCAATTCTTTTAAATTGTCAACCCCATTGGGTCGCTGTTTCAATGGAAGCCAGGGAGTTGCCTTTCAGGGTATTATTGTGGAGTTGTCATGATATCATGTGACAATAGATGAGAAATGTTTAAGTATGATATAAATCTGATCTCATTTGTAAATTCCAATGAATTTTTTAAAAAAGGTAAATTAATTTAAAAAATATATTTAAATTCAGTTTGTTTTTAAAGAATTATCGATTTTTTTTTTACGAATTATCGAATTATTTTAATGCATCATAACTAAATTCAAGAAAATTAAACGTGGAATAGTTTTAAAACTTCATATAAAAAGCAAAAAAATGAAATCATTTTGGATAGATGCCTATTATATATTTATATTATTTCATTATCACGAAATTCGATTTATTTATGGATCTTTATAGATTAGCATTTATTTTATTTTCAATTTCCAATTTAAGTATAATATTAGTTTATATACAATGTGCTATGCCAAGCCACAATATATAGACTCCACTTATATATAGACTCTTAGAGTATTTAGTCTTCCGTAGCTTCTTGATTAACGGTATTTACCATTTCTCTTCCTTTTTTTTCTGCCCCAAACATATGGTCGAGTGAGTTGAGTTGGCTGTCGTTTGTTGGTTACCCTAGTCCCAGGGCGCCCATTTCATGCACATGATAATTATGGGTGTCGCATATTCATATACGATAGTGTGCGTGTGTGTGTGTGTGTACTTACATATATTTATTTATGTGTATGTGTCTGTGCTCACTTTTAAGTAAAACTGCATGACTTGAACTACAGTTTTTGGTATTTTGCACTGCATTCACCGCTCCAACTCCAACTCCAACTGGAACTCATGGGAAATAATTTGTTGTGGCTATTTTTATGCGCCATAAAAGTACCATTTGTTCTTGCTTGGCTCTGCGCTATTAGTTTTATAGCATTTTACATACAATCCACTAACAGAATAGCAAATTGCATTGTGTGAGTGTGCGCTGAAAAGTTTTTGTATTGAGCACATGTGAAAGGCCCATCGAGCTCTGCTGAGGAGACAATTTAATTTTGTTTTGATGGGTTTGCAACCAAGCCAGCGCTTTAAAAATTAAGTTAGTTTTAATTTTAATTAACTCTAACTCTAAGATAAATAAATAAATAAATATCTTTATGCTTTCATTTGGAATTTCAGACTGATGAGAGTAAGTGACATAGTTTATTAGATAATAAATATATTTGATATATTAAAGAGCACGGAAGTTTTTAAAAATATGCTAAATAAGATATAATTAATAATATATAAAAGAAAATAAAGTAGAATATAAAATAAATCAAAATATAAAATTAAATTAAATATTAAATATGTATAAGAAAATTTAAAATAAAACTAAGCATGAAAAAAAGATAATGAAATTAAATAAAATATTAAATTTAATAAAATATAATATAAAACTAAATATGAAATAAATAAAAAAAAAAAAATTAATTAAAATATTAAACATAATAAAAAATAAAATAGAAAAAAGTGAAAAAAGTAATACAAAAATATATACATATATATAATCAAGAAAAAAAAACAAAAATAAAAAATATATATATAAAATATAAAAATATGTAGATAAGATTCAAATTGCAGAATCCTCAAATTCATCTCGAAGTAGGTCTAATTATTATACATATATCATTTGTTAGGGTGTCAACAATCCAAAAATATTTTATTTTTATTTATTATTGAATTAAAAATATATATATGTACATATAATTTATTTATTTATTTTATTGTATAGATTGCCTATTAGTTACAATGCAATGTTTAGTCAACAAACACTTGTTCTTACAACTTTTCAACAATTTTATAATTCAAGCAAAATTCAAATATTATCATTAACAATCAAATTAATTACAATTTCTTGTTATACCATAATTTTTTGGTATTGGCATAAAATTGCGATAAATTCAACTCGATAAGTTTATCAAAGTTTCCTTGAAGTTCGTCTTGTGCAAGCTTTTCTAATTGCTCTCCGTGTCCTTTCGCAAACGTCAATCAGCTGTTAGGCAAGCCCATTTGATAGGACATGTCGTTGTCGTTGTCGTTGTCAATGTGGATGTGGATGTCGATGTTGGCCGTGCTTAATGCAGCCATAAAAATGCGTATAAAATCAAACTGGCTGCGTCGCCTAACGATGGCATCGTTTCGGCTACCCCAAGCATCGGCTCTGCGCCACAAAACACCTTTATATACATTTTTATTACCCAAACGTCAGACGATGTCTAGACGAGCACGAAGCACACCACACACTGGACATGAGGCTACGAGATGTTGCTGATGTTGCTGATGCTGCTGCTTCAGCAGCTTCTCTTACTTCATCCTTATTTTTTCTCTTGTCAACTGAAATGTGAGTTGCTGCAATCTTATGCGCATCTTTTATAGCTGCTCCAATGACATTTTACGAGCGTTTCCGTAAACCCTTTATGTAAATTAAAACAAAATGCGCATTCAATTTGTATCAGAGGCCGAAACTACAAAACCAAGAAAATGGGCAGGAAGCAAGTCAAAGTAAAGGAAAGAGCTGAAAACTTGATCTCAGGCATTAGGTGGGCTCGTCCTGGTTAAGCTGGACTTTTGACTTCATCAAGGGAGCACGAGCAAAAACAAAAACAAAAACAAATAAATAAAATTAAAGGCACATAATATGTAAACAGTCCCTAAAGGTTGCCCCTGTGTGCTGGGCAAGTTGATTTCTATACCCTATAGCAGGCAAACACTGGGGTAAGTTAAAAGCTATTGCTGATAAGCGTAAGCAAACAATTTGATAGTGGCCAGATATTTGAATGGTTAAGTGAATGCTTGAGGGAATTACAGGGTATGTGCTGCAGATTGTATTTTATCATAAAATATAAATAATATATATAACAAAATTCAAAGGAAAAAAGAAGGTTAATTATAAAAAAAAAATAAAAAATAAAAAAAAAAATAAAAAAAAAAATAAAATTATTATTTAAATTTGCATATCTTTTATAATATTGTATAGGGATTATTTCCAACAGTATCTGTTTGTGAATAGCTCTTAAGTAGTTCCATTATAAAGTGGCGAACCACTCAGTTATTTATTAAAGCTTAACAATCAACAGAAGACCTTTTCACTCAAAAAGAAGTGCTGACTAGTTCCATGTCTTAAAAAGATCATTAGTAGCTTAATAACTTAAGGGAACTTATGGATCATAAGCAGAGAATGAATTAAATCGTTTCTTATATGATGAACAGAAGAGCTCAGCACATTTATCATAATGAACAGCTAAAAAAATATGCGGAACTTGTGGTTCATGAACAACAAAAATTATTCAATGATCATTCCATTGATAAAAGAACCACAGCATGCATTGTACCCAAAGTTTCGTTCACTTAGAAAACTTGAAGAGTTTATTTTACCAACATCAACTCAAGTAACCTACTAGCGAGAGTACCTTTTAGTCGCTCACTTTTGTTTTCAAGTTCAGGTTGCCTTTTCATTTTCTTTTTTGGGCTGCCTTACGCACTTCAAGTTCAAGAGTTCAAATGGTCGGTAGGGTCTGGGAGGGGGCGGAGCACCCACACAGAGCTACAAGTGGCATTGGGGAATAGCCAAAGTCAGCTCAAACCACGCCTCCTGATATGACCTCTACCCTAATCACTTTGGGGGTGGATTTTTTTTCCTTCTTGATATTTTGGAGTGGAGTTTTACGAATTGCTTCAAGCTGTTTGCTTACCGGGTTACGTGTGCAAATGCATTAATAATGATGTGTGTGCAGAACGCACGTTACCCGACGCACTGCACGTAATGCGTCACGTGCAGCCACGTCTGGGGGAGCTAGGAAATAGGGAGCGGGGTAGCCTGGGGGCTAGCCTCCCCATTGCATTCATAAATAAATTATGACATTTTTCGCATTACAGGGCGGATTTTTGTTGACCAAAAACAGGTAGAGGCAAAGAAAACAAATAAGAATAGCAATGTTGGGCGTGCACGACTAGAAGATACCTCCATGAAATGAGAAGTAGATCATAGAGTTCAGAGGGATAGTCGATAGGACAGAGCGAAGGATCGATGAGAGAAGAGGAGGAAAGAGAAAGGGTGAAAGGAGAGAGAAGTGGACGGATACGGAACGGAACAGAAGAATAGATGAATACAGGAACAGACGAAGTATGGAACGGACGGCCGGAGAAACGGAGAGTGGGACGGATGGAAGGAAGAACGGAAAGCGGGACCGACCGAGGTACGGTCAGAGTAGAGGACTGCCGGATAGAGGAAAGGGTGCTTGTCATGACGGAGAGAGGGTGCCAAGAGCGACTAACGAAGGAACTGAAGAGGAACGATGGGACAGGGCTACAAATCCGGTCAGACTAACTTCAACCAGTTACTTGAACTTGAACAAAAACAATCCTACCCAGTCTCTTATTTTTGCAATGGGTATTTAAAGAAGTTAAAAAAAGAAACGGCCCGGCTAGTCATAAGTTGGCTAACTTTAATGTTTCAGCTTCCGTTTGATGGTGTCTTGGCGCTTGTGTCTAGACACAAGTCTAACCCTCACATGCACACGCACTCACACAGACACACACACACTCTCACGCACACGCAGAGAAGACTTGGTCTTCCTCTTCTTATAGTTACAGGTGTGCCACGCATAGTTACAGTTAGCCCCCTTAAGCATTTTCCATTGTTGTTCGCTGTTGCTTATGGGGCTTCCCATTGCTATTTACAGGGAGCCGGCGCCCCCTCTGAGGGGTCGTCCAACTTCTATAAAAGCACACAAATACGCAATAAATTCAATTAATTGTCTTAAGCTTCTTATTTCAGCTAAAATTTGTTACGTTGCCCCAACGCGTCGGCTAGTTGGGAGCATTGGAGCTGCGAGCGTTAAAGCAGCCGCTGGGGCACTTCTTACGTCAGTTTCTGTCGATTTGTCTGTCTGTCAGTCGAGTTGAGTCGACTCGAGTCGAGTTACTGCTGCTGTTAGCTGTAGGTGTTTGCGGCTTTTGACTCCTCAATTTCTGTTCGCTCTGTTCTTCTTTCTCTCTTTTTTACAGCTCGCACAATTTCATTTTATGTTTAGGATGCCGAGCGAAGTAATTCAATAAAGCGTCGAGCTAAGAAATATCATTTAAACTAGCCTTGCGCAAGGGCGGCTTCAACATAAAAAGGTAAACTTATTGACAGTCTTAAAGGGCAGCGAAATGGGTGTAAAGTTGCAGAAGCAAGAAAAGGGAATTTAATTTACAATTTTACATGGGAAAAGGGAAATTTCTAAAATTGAATTTTGAATTTGAGGGAAATATATAAATGAACTAACGAAACGAAATGTGAGGAAAGAGAGAGAGAGAGACAGAGAGAGAGAGAGAAAAAGAGAGAGAGAGAAAGAGAGAGAGATAGCAACAAATAATGCAGCATATATATGTTCAGTCATATCTTAATCAGAATTTATTATGAAGAGGTCTCTACCTATTTTGAATCATTTAAAAATCTACTTTATATAATAGAAAACGTTGAAGTGGGTAGAATTCCATCTTAGAGTTTAATTTATTAATAATATTATATATTTAATTGACAATGATAGCAGAATTCCCTCTCAGAAGTCATATATAATTTATTTGTATATATATTATATTATATTATATTATATTGTAATATTATTGTATATTTCATTAACACTGATAATGACAACGGAATTCGTTCAAATTATTAAGATTTTCTGGTGATTAGCTTTTAAGATTATTTATTCTCTTAAAGCAAATTCCATATTTTACTGTAGTTTTTCAAGCATCATCCAGAGATTAATAAATGTAGAGTTTTAAAATTTACTTCGAAAGTCTTAATCACTGATTAAAAGGCTCTTATTTAAATTTGAATAACTGACATCAAAGTGTCTGGCCATTAAATATTTACATATATCTATAAATCATATTTTTCAATTTTTTCTGAAATTCTAATAAAGAATTAATGTTTGCACTAGTTTTTAATAATAAAATTTTAGTTTCTGCAAGCAACTAAATGGAATCGTACATAGAAGTAAATATCGCAAACCCCACACGCACACTCACACACACATACGCACATCCACAGTGAGTGTTGTATGGTGCTGGCTGCTGACGTTGATGGTTAGAACGTAAATTTCCCCAGTGACATAAACGAGAATTTTTTGCTAGCAGCAGCAGACACCCATACACAGAAACACCAACACACACATATACACCCTCAGTCACACACACACACACATACACATTTCTCCTACATTTTGTTCTTTTTTTTTTTTTTTTTTTACACATATATTTCTACGCCAACTTTTACACATGCGAATGACTTTAAACAATTTCCACAACAATTTTGTACGTTAGAGTCGGAACGTTACTTCTTCCACCTATTTTTTTTTTTTTTTTATTTACCTGTACGCTTTTACGGCCTCTGCGGAAAATAGGCACTAAAAATCTAAGGGAAATGGCGTCAACAAAATGCAACGCTAAAATGGCATAAAAAATGCCTGACGCAGTGCCGGCAAATTGAATCACAGTGTAGCTTAAAGTCACAAAAGGAAATTTTCGGCCAAAGAGAGTCTTAAAGGCAAAGCAATCGAAGGGTTTAGCTTGGAGCGCTTACAGCTCCCTTTACGCCCATTAAAACGGAAGATATACATACGTATATATATACATATGTATGCATGTATCTATGTTATAAATGTTACGTTTTGACTTTCAAGTGCTGCGTGTCTTTGGCAGTCGTAAAACGTTTTAAGCATATTAAAAATGGAAACATGGGGAAATCCTCTTCAACTCTCTCTCCTCTCCACGTCCACTCCGAATATAACGAAATCGTGCAAAAGGGCGAAAAATTTGATGAATTGACGCAATTCGAGCCACAATAAGTCACTCAGAACGTAATCGTTATTGTTCCAAGAAAAATTCACTTTTAAGATTTCAATTGGATTGGATTTTTAGCTAAAAAAATATATAATAATAATAATAATAATAATACATAATACATTAATAAAGTTTTGATTAAAACCTCTTAATTTAATAATGATTTAAGAAATAATGATTTAAAACCTAACACAAAAGAAAGAAAAAAAAAAATAATGTCTTTTAATGTATAAATTAAAACTTTTAGCAAATAATAAGAAAACTATAAATAATAAAACCATAGGAATAATAATACAAATATTAAGAAAGAATAAGAAAAATATTTGAAATATTAATTTACAAATATCATATTAGTAATAAGAAATAAATAGTATTAAAAATATAAATATATATAAAAGGGAAAAAAAATTTACTTATAATAAATTACATACAAATTACATGAAAAAGAAATACATTCAAAATAATTTAAACAATAACATTAAATAAATAATTAAATATAATATTTATTATAAAGTATTAGATTTTCATTTTCATTTTTTTTTTTTGCTAAGTCGCGTAAACATTTTTGGGAACATCTTTTAATACTTGTACCCTTTTGCCAAAAGATAACCATAAATACATATGCGTATGCTTTTTTCTACCCACAAATAAATCCTGCTGTATGCGTTTGCAGAAAAATACAAGAAAAAAAAGAAAACAATCAAATAGATAAAAAAAACAAAGAAAAATCGCCAATTCAGAACTGGAAATTTGATGTGCCCCCCTTCACTTCCACGTCTTTAAATGGGGGCGTTGCTGGATTTGAAAAACTCTTTGTCCAAATTGAAAAATGGGCAATAGAAAGAAGCGAAGTGATGTGAAGTGAAGTCGGTTTTAGCCTTTGGCATGGAAAATTTGGCAAATGGTCAAAAAAGAGATTTCGTTTTTGGACAAATAAGCGCATAAATTGAAAAGGAACCACATTTTTGACCCACATTCAACTGAGCCACTCATAATCAGCGTGCTTGACCCCAAACAGCGAGCGATATCAAAGAGATTTTCCGTCTTTTTTTGTAGTTTTTGATCTTTTATTTTATTTTTTTGCCAAGATAAACTTTAAATCCCTGGAAAAAAAAAGAATATTTATATTAATAATCTTTTGCGTTGAGCCACAAAGTCAAACACTTGGCAGCTGTGAGAAGAAGTTATCTCATCAATATCGATTCAAATGGTGCGAGGGCTGGCAATGCGGGGGCGTGGCTGCGGAGCATAAGCCGACAAGTTGGGAACGTGTCTAAATGGGGAAAAAATGAAGAAGCGTTTCAAATTTTTGCTTTTTTTTTTTTTGCGACAGCAAACAAAAAAGACAATAACAAAGCAACTGAGGGTGCGGAGAGAGCGAGGCAGACAAGGGGGAGAGAAAGAGAAAAATATAAAGAAAACCCCGATAAAAATATTTGAATCGATGCAGGGCTGATATAAAATATATTAGTATAGAAATAATAACATATATGATGTATAAAATTTATAAAATATAATATTAAAATTTAAAAAAAGTAAGTAAAGAAATAAAGGACATTTTCAGATAAAAAATAATTCAGAATGAGAGATACTCTCTTTTAAAAGGTTGTTAAGCCTCTTTTATTTATGCTATCTCTCTTTTTCACTTTCTAAATTATTTTTATTTCTTATGGATCATTTTGTCACACGAATAGATTCCAGATAGCAGGATTATTTTATTTCTGATAAATGTAATGGGCATATATTCAAACCGTAATAATGTTTTTAGAAATCAGTTAATTAATAAATGGACTTGCGTAGAACAGAAATTAGTATCTGTAAATATTTTATTAATAATACAATCAATTTTGTTTTAACTTTTAATGAATTTGTTTACTTTTAATAAATTTACAAAATCATTTCTCGTCTGTGCTACTTTTGCCACGTTGCTTAAATTCGATACATAATTTTATTGTTCGTTTTTCAAGGAAAAGTTTTGCATTTTTGTTACTTTTATATGTTAATTATTATTAATTAAATTACAAGTTCTTTTGCTCAAAACTCTGCCAGCTACTAGCTGAGCTTGACTTTATTTCGATACCTTAATAGTTTCTCAATATATACCGATATTTATAGCTCTAAATATATGGTATCATGTAAAAATTTATATATTCTTTTTTATGCTGCGCTTTAAACAGCATTGATGTTTTGCCAGCCCTCGTTTTTTTGTTGTTCACCAGCAGTTGTAAATGTCTCAGCTCCTGCCCTCAGTTCCTGCTCTGCTGCTCTGCTGGCATCTGCAGAGTTCATCATCATATCGCACAATGTTCGCGTCTTGTGCTGCCTCTTCATCAACATCGTCGCCGTCTTGCGTTTATCGTGGGCTCAAGTAGTTTACTTTTGCCAGACATTCTTTTGACGTGGCCTTTGACTTTTTGGGCCTATACCCCCACATTAGCAAAAGGATTGACAACGTTCTTGAATATTGAGACGCGGCGAGACTTTACTTTGCCTGGCTTTTCCTTTTCCTTTTCCTTTTCTTTTTGATTTTTTCATTTTCTTTTCGTCCTACTCCATGGCTGTCTGACTGTCAAGTGTGAACGAGAAATGTGGCCCATTGTTGTGGCTTAAAGCGCTGCTGTTTGCCTGATCAAGTGGCCGCCGAGAAGTTTTTCCAACCCACAAAAAAAAAAAAAAAAAAAAAACAAAAAATCAATAAAATGCAACTTGAGTGCTTGCTCGAGTGAGTGTGTGTTTATTTGTGTGTGTGTGTGTGTATGCTGCCACACCCAATATTGAATTACTCTATTACCAATGGCAAGGCGTACAGCGAAGAGGGCCAAGAATTATTTGCAACCAAGTGCAATGTCTTCCTCTGTATAGTTTTTTTGTTTTTCTGTGCACTGCAAGACATTTTATCCCTTTTTGATCCTTTTTATTGTTAGCAACGCAGCTGGTGTTGTCTTACACTAGGGCCAAGTCAGTAGCCTGCCACGTATACCTATTCGTTCCTCTCTCCCCTCCCCTGTTTTTGGTGTGCAAACCGCAAGCGACGTCAAAGTCGTCGACGCCATATTCGTTCAAAACTCTACGTCCGGGACAAACGTGCTGTGGCTGCAGTCCAAAAACCGGCAATTGGTTTTCAGTTACAGCCCACGTCGTCAGGCATTCCTGCTGCACTCCTGCTCGCGACGCCTGCTCGCCCCCTTCTCTCTGTACGCATGTACAGCTCGCTAGCAGCTTGTATGTGCACTTGACTCGTCTACCTAGTTGGAGCTGTTCCATGTTGCCGTTCGCCCTCTCCAAAATGCCAGCCACATAGTTGGCCAGCTCAATGAAGCGTTGTTAGCCCATTTGCTATTTCATAAATTCACTGAAAAGTAGAGGAAAACACAAAACCCAAACAAAGTCAAAATATGTGATTGGTTAAGTTTAATGTAGTTAAACAAATTACAAATATAATACATTCTCGTCTTAATTTAAGAGTCATGTGTAATTATATTTATATATAATATTGCATTTCTATAGTCGGAAAAGAAAGAGAAAACATATAATTTGTATTTAAAAATTAAAAAAATTTTTTTTGTATGATGATAAAATTCATATAAAAATAGATTCGTTTATTTATTCTAAGGCTTCATTATATTATTATTATATCTGAATTAAAATAGAATAATAAAGTTTTTAAAGTTGGTTTAAACTTAAATGAACTAAAATTATTGCAAAAATAAAATAAAGATTTATTTTATTATTATTATAAATGAGTACAAAAAAAATAATAAAATTTTTTTAATTACTTTAATTTTTAATGAATTAAAATTATTGCACAAATAAAAAGAAGTCATTATATTTGAATAATTTTTTAAAAATTTTATTATTATTATAAATGAGTACAAATAAAATAATACAATTTTTTTAATTACTTTAATTTTTAATGAATTAAAATTATTGCACACATAAAAAGGAGTTATTATATTTGAATAAAAATGAAAAAATAAAGTTTTTACAGTTTGCATGGACTTAAATTAAAATTATTGCATTAATTTATTAATATATTCATAAATCATATTTAACGGATCTTCATTGTTTCCAAGAATTTTCTGAAACACAATTTTTGAAGTTCTCTTAAATTAGTTGCCCAAAATTTCATCAAGTTATAAGTTACTTAAGCTCAGAGCCTTTTCTAAAGACCTTTGGTGCGTTTTGCAACAGATGCGAAAATAAAGGAACTATTTGGTCGAAGGTTCATTAAACTGCGAGCTAAAAAAGGAGCCGAAGGACAACAGCGCCAGTGACTAGGCGTATTTTTGCTGCAGTTGCAACAGCAGCAGCTGCCGCAGACAATGTCGATCATAATCTATATGTATGTGTGTGTGTGTGTGTGTGTGCTTGGTACGTGCCTGTTATGGTGTACGAAGGACATTGTCAATGTGCTGCAAGTATTTGTGTCTCTGTTTAGTGTTTGTCTGGGCCGGCAGATTCGATTTGAGGTGGGCCATCATAGCGAAGGATAGATAGATACTCCAGAGCAGTTGATTGAGCTAATAAGAGGAGAAAGAGAATCTGGCCATGGCACGTTGTATCCTTTCGCTCTATGCCCTCTATGCTGCACTTGGCTAACAAATTAGCAGCAAAGTTGCTGTCAAACTGTGCAACTTTTCTAGTCCGGCGAAAAATCCACGCACTTAAAATCATTTTCTTTTACGCGACAGCAAACGCAATTTTCCGAAAACACAGCCAAACAGCAGACGCTGGAAGCTGTTTTGCCGCCAGTGCAAAAATCCATTAAGTGGCTGCCAAAACAGGAATAAAAGAGAAGAAAAGCTAAAAGAAAATCCAAGAAAACTAGCTAGGAAAATGTGAAAAATGTTATGCTTGCGCTTTAATGCTCTGACAAAGACTTAAATGAGTTTATAGATGGTATTAATTTGGGCTGGCTTAGATGTTTTCAATAAGATTTCGTTCTGCAAATCCCAAGGCGTTCCAGGGATCATGGAACACAATTTCAAGGGGCAAATAACATAAATTCTATGGAATCAAGAGCTATCAAAATAAATACATATTCAGTTGGCTTACTCTACATAATATACGGGTAATTGCAAATGAACATAATATTCCAATAATTCAAAATAAAGTGCATCTTCTATAGCTGAGAGCCAAACTAATATACCCCATAATCAAAAGAGTATTCCTATAGCTTGACAAGCTCGAATCGATGATGAAATGAAATGGCAAACGTATGCAGGGAGCAAAGCTGTACGAAAACTCTGTATAAAATAGCAAAAATTCAATTTTAATATAAACAAAAGGCGGTGACAGGCAAACAAGAAAAAGAATAATAATAGTGAAAGAATTTTAGATACTCTGTAAAATAACACCAAAATTAAAAATAAGTTAGAGTTCATGCAAAAAGTTAATATGATATAAATAAAATAAAATCTGGCATATGGTGGGATATTTAGTATCGTCAAGAATTTAGCTACACCAATATACCCACTTTGAGTACCACATTTTAGGGAGTATATAAACACAACTTCGAACCAAGCTGATTGTCACGCAGCGCAAACAACCAACAATGGCTTCAAGCAATAGGTGAGAATTTAGCCGGAGTTGGAAATTCAATAAAAAGGAGCAAGTAAAACTGTTAAGTTGAGCGTGCACGACTAGCAGATACCCTTTGTTTGAAACTGATTATTATTTATTAAAAATGTAAGCCACTTCTAAACGTAAAAAAAATATTTATAAGTATATAATAAAATAAATGTAATCAAATAGGCAAAATCAAATAGGTTTTCATAAGTAGAATACAAAATTTCTATTTATTTGAAATAGAATATTAAAATTACTGTTATGAACTGATTGAGTAGATAGAACAGGAACCATTTAACTCTTAGTCGGGTACTCTCAAGTAAATTTTCCTTTATCAGAGAGAACTTATTGAATTTCATTATATATTAAGTTTATGAAAAATATATCAAATTTCATATACTCTATACATAATATATAAATATTTATTTTAATAAATCTTGAAAATTGCATTAGTCCGATATCCCATTACCAGGCCGCTTAGGGTATACAACTAAATAAAAGTACAATATAAATTGGTAATACGTAGCGGTAAAAAATAAAAGAAAAACTAAGTAAAATAAATAAAAAAAAAAGTTAGTAGCTCTCTGAATGAAATGTGCCCTAAACATGCAATCGAACTTCAACTTCGCTCAGCTGTTAATTTTGCATGCCAAAAAATAAACGAAAAAAAAAAAAACACACACAGCGAACAAGAAGAAAAACAAGAGGCTAACCAACAAGTTTTTGGGCGGATGCAGTTATGGGGGTTGTATGTACACATAGATATACATATATTTATCTGTATATATGTATGTATATGTATATGTTATATATGTGGCAGCAACGACGGCGTCAGTTGTTATTGCCAACATTTTAGTGGCGTGTAGCCGCCATGCCCTCGCCTCACCTCTCTCGCTAAGGGTGCCACAGTCGCCCAGCCCCCGGGCCCCCCGCTCGTGCTGTGGCTCCACTGCTAGTGCAAGTGGCTGCCGAGGTTGTGACTCATGCCTGGCACTGATGACGAAATCAGCCGGCAGCAGACACTGAAACTACAAAGTACTTGTTTACTCATATGAATAACTAAAACGAGGGTGGCTCAAGACAAATGTGTATATATTGAGTAAGCCAGCCATTATTATGTTTATTAATCAATATACAGATATATATACAAAAAATAATTTAATTCGTTTTTAATTAAAAATATAATATGTCATACACTCAACAAAATTGGCTAAAATTCTTGGGAAATTTCGTATATTGTATATATATTTTTGATTGTCTTTTATTTGTATATTAAAAGGTTTATATAATTAACATACATATTTTTAAAATTTAAAAACAATTTATGTTTAAATATTTTTAAATTGATTAGAAACTTATCAAACAGCCCTATTCTTATTACAGAAGAAAAGTATGCGAGCACAGTATAAAAATACTGTACTCTTATATGGAAATAGTATTGATATTAAAATAATTTTTTTAGATATTAGTAATTTTCCTATGGAGCCTCAGTTTTAAAATTTACATTTTCTGTACATCAACCGAGTTTTACAATGTTCAAGAACTTCTCGAGCAACCCTCTGCGAGACATACATACACTTCAGGATCAATGTACATATTTGGTTTGGCAACATGCGAAAATTTATGGATAAGCCATGTCGGGTGGCTGGCGGCACGTGGTGCCAATCCAGCGCACGCAAGCAGAACCAGAGAGAGAAAGAGAGTGAGAGAGAGGGAGAGAGTGAGTGAGAGTAGTGTGACCGAAAGTGTGGAAACATACATTGCGTGTCTCATTGTTCGCTATGTTCTAAGCAACAAAGAAAATATTATGATTTTCATATCAAAGCTAAGCAGTTAATTTCGCTTCAAGTGTTGCATAATTATGAAAAGGGGGCGGGCAGCTAGTGGGTGTGGGTAGTGTAGTGTGCGGTCTGCATATGATTTGAGATGCTGTTGCGGCACTCGAAAGACTCGTTTAGTCATCGTCAATGTCGAGGAGTAGCAAAACTGTTTAGTTGCTTAATTAAATGCAATACACGAAGGAGGGAACCCAGCGAATAAAGTAAACTAAAGAAATGCATTTCAATTAAACAGAAAGAGACAGGGAGAGGGAGAGAGAGAGAGAGAGATAGGAACTGTATAACTGTGAGACTTAGCGCTTAGCTGTAATTAAGTGAGCCATTCAACTGCAACAAATGCAACGCTCGCCCCGTGGGGCTAATGTGGATGAAAACAGAAGAAGAAGAGGAAGAATTGAAGACTAGGAAAAACCTGAACTGCAAATGTACGCAAATGTTTGCCAATTGCCAGTCAGCTAATGATAGAGACAATGACAATGAATGATGGTGAATGAGAATGAATGATAAGGGAATGCAAATGCCTGCAAAGAGAACGAGTAAACTGAAAGATGAGCACATAAAACTATTTTGTAATAGAACTAAATGTATTTAGAGCTTAAAATGAAGTTGTTAATGATAGCAAATGGTACTGAGTGGCTGAGGAATGATAGAAAATGCTAATAGTCATGAGTAAATGAGTCTATCAATTTACTTGGAAATAGTTGAAAAGTAATTGATATGGATGGATAGAGCATGGCACGAAATAATAATGAATATTAGAGAATATGGCAGAAAGATAATGAATGATAGAGATTGAAGGGTATGAAAATGTATGATACGAAATAATTATAATATAGTTAAATATTTTGTATCACAGTGAATTATCGAAAATGTTAGGAAGTGCTGAAAGTAAAGTAGTATCTATCTCCTCAGTAAATGCATGGAATAGAGCGAAACTGAGATATGTTAAGAATAGAATTATATATTATATTTGGAATAATAATATAAGTGTTAATGAATCATAGGGTTGCTAAAAACTGATAGAAAATATAGATGAATTTACTTCATAGTAGACTTTGGGTGGCAACGGAGTATACTTGGACGAATGGTAATATGCTAGTGATCAAAATTCAGAGTAAATACGGAATGAAGATGGAAATCATAATTGGCTCTTTGACTCTAAAATCATAACCATCGATAGATATGTTTAACATACTTATTTTCCTTCAGCACGAACATTTATTACGTCTTTATTATATTTGTATTACAATATTGAATGTATAATAAATTTTATTAATTACACAACTGTATTTATTCTTACTATATTCGAATTGTACTTTCTTTCTATTTTCAGGTAAGTTCGCAATTGAATTCTATGGTCAGATGCGCCAGCAAACACAGAAGTCTTTGCGTAAGTTGTTTCTTGTTCTTGTTGTATCAAATTCAACTTTTGCTATTTGCCCACCTGTTCCAGCTAATAGCCCCCATCCCCTTCCACTTTCTGTTTGGCCCGCCCCTTTTTTGGGACATGAACATAATCATTAAAATACTTTTAGCACACTTATCACACACACACACACATACACATAGACAATTGTGTGTTAAATCGTTTGGCCGTTTAACACACAAATGTTCACACTTTTGATGTCATTATATAAAAGACACATACACATATATGTCTATATATAGATGTGTGTGTGCGTGTGACTGTGTGGGTGAGTATAGTATTATGATGTCCGTCCTCCGCTCTGGCTGCCCCTTGGGCATGACACATTCAGTTCAAACTGCTCAACCGGACGGATGGGACGGCATTCACGTTGTGTTTGCCGGCAAATGATTTCCAAAGCAATTCAAATGCAAAACGAGAGCCGTAACCCAAACACCCCACCCGCCTCTGTCCCCCCTTTGGTCGCTGGCCCTGCTAACCCGCCCACAAACGTCAACAAAATAATATTGTAGGAAGAAGCAGTGTGTGCTTCAATGCCTTCGACAAGCTGCTGTCATGATATTCCCGCCTCTGCCGTTGCATCTCTGCGCGTTCACCCTATTCTCGCCTCTCCTCTCCACCACTCTCTACACTCTCTTGTGTCAGACATGAAGCATTGTGTGTGTGGGCGAGAGAGTGTCGCTTGTGTGGCCCGCAGGCTATGCTCCCGGCTCAAACTTCTACTCAAACTCACTGCACACTGGTTCCAACTCCGACTCCGACACCAACTGCAGCTCCAATGGCCTATGCGTGGCCCATTGTGATTCATCGGCTACTGCCCCGCTGCTTGGGCTTCGACACTGGCGCCGTTCTGCCATTTAAATTGCCGCTCTATATCCTTGTCCGCCTTTCGGTACGGCCGGCACGTCGCCAGCTTCACACTACCCACTGTGCCAAGGATATGTATATGTGAGTGTGTGTGCGTTCTCTCTTTTGCTCATTCTCTCTCAGTCTCCCTGCGTGTTTTCGGCGTTTTTTGAGTCATCGCCGCTTTATTTATTTGTTCGCTCGCTCGTTCTGTTGCCATCTAATTTAATTGCAGTTAATATTTTTTTCGATATTCGAAAATTAGTTTTGTTTTCGACTCAACGAACAACCTGCTGCAATATGAAGGAGAGCGAGAGAATGTGAGAGAGAGAAAGCTCGTGAGAGTGTGAGCAACGCATACGATGCGTGGGCATGTCAGCTGGCTTAAGCGTTTTTGCTCTCTGCCAAGCATTGCCAGCTGCAAAAAAATATTTATATATTCGAAAAGGCTCAGAGCACTCGAAAATATAATATATTGTATTCTGTTTGGAATATGCGCTACAATACTTTTTTTTAGAAATGGGCATCTGATCGAAAAATGCATAGAACTGCTAACGTTGAATTTTTAATCTATTTTTAATTTAACAGAATATAAATTTCAATACTTTTAAAATTATGTTGATATCATATAACCATTTGATAAATATATCAATATTTAATTGTATACAATTATTTATTGATTTTTAAACACTATAAAAAAAAAAATACTGAGTTAAAATTAAAATTAAATATATTTTTGTATAAATATCAATACATTATAAATATATATGAGTGAAAGCCCAGAAGTTCACACTGTGTAATAAGCCGGCTTTCTAATGCTCAGCTCAACTGCATTTACAGTTAGGCGCATTGAACGTTCTGTTCCCATTCGCTCTCTCTCTCTCTCTCTCTCTCTCTGCCAGCTCCTTATGCATGCTCTGCTGCTGCCGTTAAATGACAACGACAACAACAATGAAACGAAAAGTTCGCTGCGCTGCTCACGGCGCATGTTTCGAAATTGATTTTCGAAATTTTGCACATTAAGGTTACGCAGCAAGGTCGAAAATGAAAAAAAAATATGAACTGCAATTTGATGATATGTGGCAATTTATTTAAATAAATTGTAAAAATAAATTTATTATAATGTATTTAATAATATCTATTTTTGTAATTTACAAATATATTTTAAGCTAAGCTTAACCCTACTATTTGTGTGCAAAAGCACCCGCTCGCTCCCACAATAAGTCAACCCTCTAGAATATACGAATTTACTCTCTCGCGCTGCTGCTGCCATGTTCTCTCTCATTCTCTTTCTAGCTTTCGTTTTCTGTGTGTGCGTTAGGTCGCTTGTTCTCTTTCTATTTTTGGTTAGCACTGTCTTGGGGGAGCTGTTGGTGATTGCCGCCAGCTCTGTTGCGCCCAAAAGTGGTTTGTCCTTTTTGCCATATGCATTGTCCTTGCCAATGCCAGCGACAGCGCTGCCGGCATCGACGTCAGCGTCAGCGCGCAACGTTAACGCTGGCATCAGCGCCAGCGACGTCAGTTGTTCGCCTGCTGCTGAAAAATTAACATCGACATAATTTAGTTTGTCTTCGTCGTTCGTTGCGCTCGTTACGTATTCGTGCCGTTTTGTCGTTAGCGTCGATTCTCTTTGTCATTGTCGTTCTTGAAAGCCATAGCAAGAGGCAAGACGCAAAAATAACGCAGTCAAAAGCATAATCGCAAAAAAAAATACGCCGCCGTGATTTGTAAACAAATACAAAACACACAGCAACAAAAATCGTAGCATACATTTTAGCGCGGCTGAAAATAATCGGAATCATTTGCATAAATTAGACAATTTAAATAAAATATTAATTCTAAATCAATTGTATTAAATCAAATATTTATTTAAATAGTAATAACTGTGCGCTGCGCTCTCCAAAGTAGGCAGCACAAATATTTAGTTGGCAACACTCACATATCCGAAAACTACTGCTAAATACAACAAATATCTACTATTATAATCTACTGCTCTATACACATATTTGTTTATAAAAGTCAAAAAGACAAGTTATCAACATGCTGATTGGATTAGTACGCGATTCGGTGATGCAGTGCTTCTGCCATACATGCCGTGCGCCGGGCATTTTGCCAGCGGGTAAGCATATACGAAAATAGTAGTAGCCTACGCTACTACTAAATTGAACAAAAACAAGAATTTTGGTAACAATTCGACTTGAGGCATTACAAAATGCATACAAAAAGATAAAAGTAGCAGCATAAATACTACTAAAGCTAAGTAGTAATAGCTCAAAAATACTACCAAATAATAAAAAGTAGTAGCATGTGAACTGTTTGTCTTGAATTTGCTCACAATTCGACAAGAAGCATGAAAAAAATGATTGTATACATTTTAGTAGTAGCACATATAGCACAAACCTAAATAGTAGTAGCATAAAACAACTACTATACATGAAATTGGTTACAATTTAACTTAGGGCATTGCAATGTGTAAAAGGAAATGGTAGTCGAATTTTGAGTAGTAGCAAAAATACTCCTATAGCTAAATAGTAGTAAAAGACTATGAACTATTAATGAAATGGCTTACATTTCATCTTAAGTACATGCTAGAAATACGGGTAGTCATGGTAGTTAGAGTAAATTTAATATGATGGCTAACAATTCGAGACAATACTTTTTCAATTAATTATAAAAATCAACTTTTTCAACTCGTATCATTTCTATTGTTTTCCCCTTTTTGTTAGCAAGGTCAAAACAATTTTCAGCTTTTGTGTGTTTGTTATTCTTTGGATGTTTTTCTTTTGGTCTATCCCATAATAAAAGTTAAGGGTATTCCACTTTAAAGTGCCCTCACGTATGTTAGAGAAAAGTTATGCTCAAGCAGAACTTATGCCCAGAGCTCGTTATATTTGTAGCTCCCAGTGCTAGATGCTCTTGACCGTTTCTCTCCGCTGTTGACCTTAAGTTTCTTCTTCGTTTTCATTGTGTTTGTAGCTTTGTCGTAGAATCGTCAAATTAGGTTCCATTTATTTTGCGTTCAACTTTTTGATTGTTCGCACAATGTTCATGTGGGTGAGAGTTTAGATAAGTTTTTTGAGCACTTGATGCAGGTGCTTGACTGTTGAGTGTGTTAAGAGGCTTGGAGCCTTTCAAATGCAGACAAATCCAATTAGAATACTTCAATTCTGAATGGTTAATAGTTGAAGTCAAATGCAGAACCCTCCAGAATGAGAGTTTGGTCAAAGAAGCTAAAGCAGCTATTGGGTTTAGTTGAGTGTAAATAAATAAATAAATAAATATTCATAAATAAACTCATTTATATACATATCATATCGAGGCTCTTATGCATTCATACATTTATTCATTATATATATTCATGCATTCGTATATACAATTTAATCAAATATATACTCATAATAATACTCATATCAATACCCTCATGCATTCATACCTACACTCATATTCATTCATGTAGTCATTACATAGATTCATACATTCATTTATATATATACACTCATATATTCATAAACTCATTCATATATTATATTCATATATATACACTCATATATTCATATGCTCATCCACATCTATACATTCGTGTAATTATTTACGAATGCTAGATGTGTATTCCTGTATTCATATCTACACTCATATACACATTCATATATAGTCAAATAAGGATTCATATTTATGATTCGTATATACATACATATATACAACATTGAATGCTCATATCTGCATTCGCAGATATATATTCTTATATTCATACATACATATATATTCATTCATTTTTTCACATATAAACCGCATAATCCATTATATGATGCAATCTGATTAATCCTACAATAGCTTATGCTCATTCCATATGAAAATTTGTGATATGTGATAAGCGACATATTATGTAACTTTTGTTTAACATTTGCGCTTTGGCAATTCGATGAATAAGCGACGATTAGATCGAAGTCAATCAAAAGCTGAACGCTGAGTTCATCAATCATACGAAATGGCAGCGGCACCTGGCAGGATGATGTCTGGGCCAATATACAATATATCTATATATATAGTAGTCAAGGACGTCAGTTAGAGACCTATTAAGTCATCAACAGGCCCAAGACAATTATGTAATACAACAACGAAGACTAGATGAAGGACTTAGGCTTAAGGCTGGCTGAAAAATACGAAAAAAAAGGAATCTGTTGGTAGGGAAAATCAATTTTAGATAGAAAAACACAGACAAAGTGGGAGAGTGGGAGCGAGAGAGTGAGAAAGAGATAGAGGGATAGAGTGAGTGAGAGCATGGCAATAAAAGCGAACAAAAAGGCAAGGAATATGACGTTGATTTTTGGTGTGTGGAAAGGCAAAACTAAATGCCACCAAGTAGGCAATAACAATTTCGTGGATGACTGTTTGTTGCCTTTAGTTGCTGTTGCTGTTCTTCTTCTTCTTCTTTGCTGTTGTTGTTGTTGCCGCCTTTTTTTTTATGGCGTCCCTTGCCATGACATCGCAATGGCTGGCGCCAGTCAGCCGGCAACGATGAGTCATGCCGCATGCCAATTGGAGCCGCATGCCGCATGCCGTATGCCGCATGCTTTGTTAGCACGGCTGATGGAATTTCATTTTGCCGGCACAACAGCAACTTCTTCAACTTCTACTTCTACTTCTACTTCTACATTTCATCTTTTGTATTAATGCATATGGAATACGTCTGCATTACAACTGGACAAGGCAATTCAGTTATGCCAATGAATTTATTTATATTGTATTGGGCTATTAAAATGCAATAATCGAGGCAAACAAACGCACAGACGACTACGAAATGATTGCGCAATATGCACACGGGCCAACGAGCACAAGCACGAGCACAAGCCGCACACACACAAACAAACAAACACAGACACACACACAAACACACAATGACGTTGACAGTGGAAGGCGTTTATTGATTTATTGACACAGGCACCTTACGCTACAAAAAGAGGAGGTAGCGAAAAAAGAACAATGGAAGCACACACAGACGAAATACCCTAGCAAAGAAGAATGGAAATAAAAGTCATTCACTCATTAAACTGCCCTCGCATAGTTATTTAAATACTGAGATAATGGATATTAGTTTAAATTTAGAAAGGCTTATATAAGAATATATAATATATAGCATTATATTGGAATAGACGTAAGAAAGATAAGCAGCCGAAACAATGTAAAGTAAGCGTTTCATATTTTCAACTATTCAAATTTTAATTAAAAATTTAGCACATAAAAGAGCTCAGTTATTAATATTCCTTAATTGGATCGCAATAGTTAAAACTCGTTTTCGTTTCTGGCAAAAATTAAAAAAAGTAGTAGAATAGTAGACTAAGTAGTAGAATTGGTTATTAATCAATGGAAATTTTAAAAATTAAGCGCAAGTAGAGAATCAGAGAATTATCAAAATTATTTATAATAGACCTGAAATATAAAGTTAATAATAGGCCTTTGAATGAAATATTGCATTTGAGAAAAAAAAAAAAATATATATCAATCGCCAAACAAAGTGGAATATAATATTGTATGTACTCTAAAAAATAAAAATGAAATACAATTCCTTTATTGTTTTGTTCGATGCACACCTCCCTCTAAGACAGTCAAGCATACTCAACTTTATCCTCTGCTGGGGTACACAAGATAAGATGAAAGACAAACACCTCAGCAAATTACTTACATGCGTTTTGCACAAGAAAAACATTTAACTTCTTCAGCTGCTTCACCTCACCATCTATCTCACCCTCCCACCCCGTCGCCCCACTGCATATGGGCAATTTTTCAATTGACGAAGGTATTTTTCACAATTCCCCCCGCCTTTTTGCGGCTATAAATCTTGCCTCGTAACTGTACCTAATTAAGAGTGTTGGATGGCGCGAAGGTTACAGAATAACAGCTCAATTTGCACTCGACACGTGTAAAAGGAGATAATAGACATTTCCAATGGAACTCTACTAGTAAAAGTAAATGAGCTGGAAGTGCAGCTGGTGGAAAATTGATTGCTAGACCATATCTGCGGTACAGTGAATGCGCGCTAAATAGAAAGCAGAGGAATTTAAAAGGAATGGGTACATAAAAGATGTAATATTTAGTAAAAAATATATTTAACTAAATAAATAATAGTGAGTAGAAAAAATCTGTAGCTATTCTAAAACTGTGTATAGTATCTGTCTATCTAGTATCTACAGTATCATTTAAGATGACGAGGATCACAAAATGCAGTATACATTCATTCTTTAAAAAATAACTAAACTTATTCCCTAGCTGCTGAGTATATTCTAGTCGGCTACATAACAGCTATGAAGTACTATATAAAATAATTCGAATTGAAGTCTACATTCATAGTAGTATTTTAAACAGTTTTGGAAGGTACTTTCGGTAAAACCCACATAATTTGTTGTTACGATTGCTCGACTACGATATACCCTTACTTGTAATTATAGTAATTACAATCTCAAATTCATCAGATGAATACATTTTAGCGCGACTTGCTGCTGCAAGTATTCGTATTTTTTAGTATTTTAGTATTTTTTAGTATTTTAGTATTTTTTGTGTTTTAGTATTTTTCAGTATTTTTAGTATTTTTGGTATTTTAAGTCTTTTCGGTAAATTTTTAGTATTGTCTTGCTATAAATTATTGAAATTATCGCAAATTGACAGGGAAACATGGCACAATTAGCATTTGACACATGTCTAAATTAAGGCACATGCAGAACATGCACATGCACATGTACATATGTGCATGTGTCTGTGGGTGTGTGTGCATGTGGGGTAACATCTTGATTCCGCAGAAATGGGAAGCTGCCCAGAAAGTCCACATCCAAACGTTTTGCCTTTGGCCCAAGGTTAAAGCTGAAACAAGCTGCTTTTTAATTTGGCGCCACTAATTGTGAGTGCCGTTGCTCTGGGGCCAAACATGTCTCACTGCAACTACCTCTCTCTCTCTCCCTCTCTCTCGCCCTCTCTCAATGTCTATCTCTTTTTGCCACTCGAATGTGTGCTCTTTGTGTTTAGCCTCGCCTGGCTGGGCTTGGGGTTTGTTTGGGCTGTGCGGGGCTCACTTTGCTTTTCGGTTTTGCCAAATTAGATTTCCTAGCTACAAAATTGCAATTGAAAATGCTTTTTCCACTGCAGCTGCTGCAACGGAAGCGCTGCAAATTGTTTGAATCGGTGCTAAAATGTGGAATGTGTAAGGGACTTGAAATGCTCGAGTAACGCTAAAACTTTTAAAGCAAAGCCAAATGAAAAGATAACTTTAATCAGAATGAAAATTGAATGTAAAATTAATTAACTTTATTAGAATACTATAATGTCTATATAATACATAAGATTATTATTAGTTAGATCTAAGCCCAAGGCATAAATCAATTAAGATGAATTGCGACTGCAACAGACAGAAAGAGAGACAGACAAACAGCAGGCTGTAATGAAGTTGAGCCGAGGTCAATGTGAATATAATTTGATGCATCTTTCAGACAAATGGGCTCGACAGCTTGCGGCCAACTTGGGGCTGAGTGGGGCCAAGGCATTTCAGATGATGGATTAGACGAGTGCTTTAGGACCGCCCACAAAGCTAAACATGTGTTGTAAATGTCCACAAATTGCTTTGCAAGAGAGGAAGAGGGAGAGAGAGAGATTGGGGTGTGGGATTAGGAAACATTTGAACTGAAATTAACTAAGCAAATGTGTTTCATTTGCCAAAATGTTCGTGAACAGCTGCTGTGACAAAAACAAATTTGGTTCTGCTGCATATATTAGGTTCTTATATTGCCATAAATACATTTATAGAGTGTACTATGTAATATGAAATGTACAAATGCTATCTACATCTCTAGCTTAAGCTTAGACTTAACAAAACTTGATATGAATTTTAGGCTTTAAATAAAAAGTACTTGATATGAACAAGGCATAAATGTAATAAAAATTTTCTCAAAAGAAAAGATAGAAAGAGTTGTGACCAATCATATAAAGCATATATTAGCTTCATGAAACTAATAAGCTGAGTTGATCTAGTCTTGGCTGTTTGACCATATATTTAATTCCTTCAATCTATTAAAGTACTAAGGCTAGAAGGCTTGATATTTTAAATTCATATTCCCCCTTACCTTACGCAGATCAGCTTAAATATTTTTCTTCAATATCTCAACTCATTTCAACAAATATTGATATTTCTATATGAGTTCTAAAAGATCAAACTGTTTTTTCAAATAGTTGATTGACTGCAAATTACAAAAATGTTTTACTCGACATACAATATACTATAATATATAATAAACATTTGCTCTATAGAACCTTAATGCCCGCTGGCTAAATTATATAAGACTCGTCGACATTTCGACGTGTATTTTTTTTCCGACATTGCGGCGCCAGCAAACCATCGACACGCTAACATAATACTCAAACCCTAACATAAAACATTTTCATCATTATATTTGGCATTACGACTTTTGGCTGGAGTCTTGTAATTACCAAAAGCAAAACCCAATTGTAGCAGCCCTCACTTAGACAGTTGCTATGTTCTAGATTGACTGAAAATTATAATAATTAAATACGTATATGATATATTTGTCTACATACATACATACATATATACGCATGTAGGTATCTACTTACGTACATATGTACTAATACATCGTATATGCGTTGCGTGACTTTTACTTGACATGTAAAAAACAAAAACAAAAAACAAAATGGAAAGGAAAAAGGAAAATATTTGTCCGCCATTAACATTCTCGAGTTGTCCTTGAAATGATGTAAACGAGCAGCTCAAGTGGCGACTGTGGAGGCATAGAAATTATACCCGACTTATCGATGTACGTTTGTATGTGTATATGCTTATGTAGTACATACATGCATACTATGTACTTCTCAGGTAGTTCATTAGGGCCAAGCTGTTTGGGTTAAGCAAGACGGAAATCCTACAGCCGCATCAAGAGGAAATGAAGAGCTTATTGAGATGGCGGAGGCATCAGCAGCTTGAAAGCATTAATTTTTGGCTGGTTTCAGTGTATTAAGAAAAACATTGATACGAGGCCAAACGGCATAAGGTAGCATAAAATGTAATATTACGAAAGAGAGAGAGACAGAGAGAAAGAGAGAGAGAGAGAGAGGCAGAGAAAGAAATGGAGAGGGACTAAATGTATACTTATATACAAATCGGTATAGTTAAGTTATATAGTATACAGCTTTTAGAAAGAACACAACGCAACATAAATAGTAAACGTTTCAAATTAGGCATAACCAGCTGCATAATACTCGCTAACTAAATTAGAGCAAATATATATGTTTTTCATTGAACAGCTATATAAAATGTTATATATATATCTCTATATACCTTACTGCAAAAATATGGAAAAATAGTTTAGTACCCACAAATTCGGGACCGTATATATATATATATATGTATATATGTAAATCCATGTTTGAAGTCTGTCTTTCATTTATAAAAATTTAAGACGAAGATTAACTTCAATCCATCTGTAGAATTTTGAAAATTAATACTGAGGAATATATGGGAAATATATTTTATTTATCTGACAGTCTATAAAACCAATATGCTCTTTGTACTTGATGAGCGTGCATATTGAAATGACAGTTAGCTGAACCGTTACTAACCTCGGCCGCCCCGTAAAATAACGTTACTATTATCTGTTGTTTATTTTTGAAAAGTTTTTTTTTTCGTGTACGGCATTTGATGCACTGTCAAATTTGACAAAGTTGTGGCAGCGCTTGAAACATCCATGTTCCTGCCTGTACAGTTGTTTTTCTTTTCTTTTTCATTTACCTGTGTATTTTCAGTTGCCAGAGGCAAACACCTTTTGTGTGTGCGCAGCTCTTGTATTTCAGCAAAATTGTCGAAAGTCATAAATAATGCCTGGACGGCCGAGAGTTTTATGGATGGTCCATGCTCTCTGGTCCCTGGTGTGTAATTTTCTCCTTTCAACTCACACATGAAAAAGGATTTTTTGCTTTTTAAACGGAACAAAAATTTGTGTGTGTGTGTACATATATAAAAAGTTTAGCTATACGGTTTACTTGTGCGCTTTTAAACGTTATGCTGGAAATTCCAGCTCACAAAACAACTGAAATGAATTAGTGAGAGTAATAGAGATGAAAAGTATTTGTCATTAGAATGAAAAGAGAGACAAACAGAGAAGTTGAGAAGTTGAGTTTATAAAGAAAGAATATACTATATATAAAGTATTTAAAAGTTTTCTTTTTTCAAAAGATTAAGTTCATGTTTTGCCATAAAAGGCATTGTACGCATCATAGAAAAAATGTTTAAAAGAAAATTAGAAAATACCATGCTGCATTAAGGAAAACTACTTGGTACTTTAATTATTGAATTACTCAAGCTTTTTAATCAAATTCAGTGCTTGATTTATGTAAATGACACGGCAAATAGTCACTGGTATTTTATATGCTTTATTTGCGAGTTCTGCATATCAATGGGTATAGTGTAATAGTATTTCATATATTAATATACCAAAATTTGATTATAAATATTATATATTATTATTATTTTAATATAGATATTTATGTTTTAAAAAAGCTGAAACTTTATTTATTTATTCTTTTTTTTTTTTTTTTTTTTTTTTTTTTACCAAAAATATAGTTAAAAGCTGGAATATTTTTAAAATTTTTATTTAATTTAGACGTTTAATATACAAGTAAAAGGTCTCTAATCCATTTTAGTTTTTTTTAGTAAGACTTTTATTCTAAAACTTTGTTTTTTTTTTTCGAAATTATATTTGATCTCTATTTAAAGAATTTTCGATTCATATCATCTCAAAATACTGGAAAAACCATAATAAATTAAACATGTGGGTTCCTAACAAAAAAAAACATAAAATAAATATGTAAAAAAAAAAATAATAATATTTAGATTAATTAAAAATATAATTTGAATATAAAAGTTTTCATAATTCAAGTTTTTCATATTTAACTAGCTCAATCTAAAATTCTACCCAAAAATTCGATCTCGAAATTCAACAACTTGATTAAAGTTTCTTGGCCAGCTCGCTGAGCAAATGCATATAACTCAGCGTGGCCTGAGCCTGAGCCAAGCTAATCAAATTTGCTCAGCTGGCAACTTCGGTTTGAGTTCTTGACTGAAACGGGAAACAGCAGCGAGTGGCCAGAGGCTGGTCACAGCTGTGCGGCAGGAATGCCATGGAATGGCTGAGAGGCGCTAGAACTTTTTAGGCCAAGTTGTCACGTAGCTTGCGCATTTTTCCATATTATTCAGCATTGTTCCTTGCTCGTTGGAGAAGGTTAGCTCGGTTTTCTTTTTCCGTTGTTTCTCTTGTGCTTTGTTTTTGTTCTTTTTCTTTTTTCTGCATGTCTCTCACGTAACAGACGCATACATAACATTACTTAATTTTCATCCAGAGGCTAACAAATTAATGAAGTTGCATATTTTTGCCGAATTCTTGACTGAGAAAGAGGGGGTGAGAGAGAGAGGTAAACGGAGCGGGGAAAAAGTCAACAAATTGGCTGACAGCTCTGCGTCTGTATGTGTCTTAAACATTTAAATGCGTGAGCAGTTGATAAAAATGATAGTATATGTATATACATATATGTATGTGCTTGTGCTTGTGTTTGTGTTTGTGTACGTACATCTCTTGACAGTGCTCTGTCCAAAAAGTCATCATCACTCAATGCGTCGCCTCCTGTCCATTTCGCGCTGTCTCGGCTGTCCTGGCTGCCTGACAGCTCGCAGATAACGTGTGAAAAGCTTTTGGGCCTCATTATTTCAGCTGTTGCGTTCGTCCTTTTTATTTATTTTCCTTTTTCATCATTTTTTTTTCGGGGGGTGCGTAATCCTCAACGTCTTGACAGTCGCTCGCTCTCACTCACTTGCTCTGACCTTAATGAATTGCAGCAATTGAATGTGAAAGAGTGTTAAGCATATGGATTGTTAAAATTTGGATACTCTGTATTTCTGTTTTTAGAAAGAGTTGATTGGCCTGTTCCTTGGTTGGTAATGAAGGATGACCAAATAGAATTCTAGGTTTCAACTCAATGAATTACAGCTCTGTATTCGAGTTATTCTTTAGAGAATTGTTGAGGAATTGCTACCTATATCTTGTCCATAGACTAAAAGCTGATGCAGTGTCAAGAAGACACTAAGACACATCTTGTTCACTTGTTATACCCTGTAATCCATAATCTTAACTAGTGATGAATTGTTTGTAAACGAAGTATAAGTATTTGTCTAAGAAGAGATTAAGCACATCTAATTTACTTGTGATACCCTGTAATCTATAATCAAACTAATTTTGTTTGAAAAGGAAATCAAGATATTTGGCTAACCTAAACTAAACTAGATAACATAAATATGTGAATAATAAAATATTCATAAATTTCAGTTATTCAGTAAATTTTAATATAATTTGTTTATTTTTCAATTGATACTTTTCATAGCCTTTCCCTTTATTTGCCCCGTAGAATAAATTTTCCACTTGATTGCACTTCTTTCCAAAGAAAGTGCAACTTCTTGTGCTTAACCCTTAACACAAACTTAAGACCTTTTCGCATCGCGACCTCAGTATGCACAAATGTCAGTGTCATTGTCGAGTTATTTGATTCCATAGTGCATAGAGGCAAATGAGTGCTGGGATGAATACACCCCCTCTGCGATGTGAATGCATGAATTATTTAACAGCGTGAATGTCCCCATCGTCTGTCGAGAGTTTGACATGAGCAGCATAAGCAAGTAGGAGGAACACAACAAACCAACGGTGGCCTTTGACCGTTGATAAATGTAGCCAGACTGCCTAGATATCCTGTAAAGTGAAAGTATTTCAATTGGTTCATGTCTAGATATATATTTGGTCAAAGTTATATGAGTTTGCATCAGATTTAAATAAAGTCTAGGAGATACAAAGTTAAAATCGTGATGTATACCCTTTAAAATAACATCATTTAGAAAAGCTTAAATAAATGCAGTAGTAGACAACATTGATACCCTGTAAATAAAGTATAATACAGCAAAAATTCATATCAATTTAGTTCACCCGCAACAACCTTTTGTGGCTTATCCCTAAATTTACAGGGTATATCAAGTGAAAATTTAGTTTTCGCGCACACCAAACCCAAAGCCAAAGCATAAAGAAAGGCGAGTGTATACATGAAAAAAGAAATGCAAATAGACAACAAAGAGAAGAAGAAGAAGCAGGAAACACTCGCAGCTCAGAAGTTGAGAAGAAAATTGCATTAGAGCCGCGCAGACAACGAAATAGAAGCACGTAGCAGTTGAAATGGTACAGGGATTGGGCAGACCATAGACAATTGTGTGGCGAGGCTAGAAGCAGAGGCAGAGGCAGCGGCAGAGACAGAGGCAGAGGCAGCGGCAGAGTCAGACTTTGGCATATGGTATGCATATCTATCAGGAAAACCTTTTAGGGGCGTTGTCAGTCTCTTGCAGTTCTGTGATTAAAGCGCGAAAACGGAAACTGTTGTACGTCGTATGGCTATGAAAATCTTAGGCAAAAGCGCCTAAAAAGCAACTTTAAAAATATGAAAATTTACATATTTATAGGAACAAAGCTGCGGGGCTGACAGCCGTCAACTGACAACTGCGAGTTAGCTACTTTAACAGCGACTGTCAACAGCTGTGACTCGCTGTGGCAGCCATTGTTGTTTTTTGTTTGTCTATTTGTTGTTGTCATTGTCATTGTTGTTGTTGTTGTTGCTGTTTGCGTTTCTACCTTCAAAAGGAAAGAAACCCTTTTGGTGCTTTTGTTTATTTTTGTCACACTTGTCGCACGGCCAGGCCAGAACAACAATCGAGTGACAGCCATGCCCAAGTATTTTGACAATAACATTGAATTTTTATGACAACACGTTTAGTGTTTGAAGCATAAACGACAAATGCTTTTGGGCGAATGTTTTATGCAAATATTTGGCCAATGGCATAAAGTTTTATTGACAATGCAGCAAGGGGAAGCATATGGCCAACAAAAAAAAAAAAAGAAGAAGAAGAGAACAAAAAGTTGTGCGTCATTTTGCGGTAATTACGCGCATACCAAGTACAAGTTTTGAGGGCAAGTTAAATGTTGTTACTAGGCAGGGGGTAAATGACTAACACGGAAATACCCTGGAAAATGTGAAGAGTCTCTGTATTGTATTAAATTACTCATTTTATAGGATTTTTATGCTCAATGCCATTTGGAGCTATAGAGTCGTAAGACAAAAAGCTGCTTCAATTGGATAATAAATATTTGAGAGAGAAAAGAAAAAAAAAAACGAATTATATACATATATATTTGAGTTATGTTATATTTTATTTTAGGTGTTGCAAATATATACTTTATTATATACTAGCTGCCCCGGCAAACCTTGCTTTGCCCTATCCATTAATTCCTCTACGTCTGTTGACTACGAATCTGCGCGCTTCTCTTCGTTCTTTACTGGTTTCGCTAATCTCGTGCCTCTTGCAATTTTGATGCACCTAACTGGATGCAGAAGAACTCGAGGAGATCATTTAGAAAATGCCTGCAGCAGCAGAGAATGCTCCCATTGGATCGACTGCAACGATCTCTTTCTGGCGCCCAGCTCAAAATTTGAGTGCCTCTCGGGCTTTGAGTGGAAGTCGCCCTATATAAAGGGCAGCAGCTGTGGAATTTATTCAGTCGTCCAGACTCGACTGACCCCACCGGGTCTGGACGACTGAATAAATTCCATAGCTGCTGCCCTTTATATAGTGCGACTTCCACTCAAATTTTGAGCAGGGCGTCAGATAGAGCAATGGGAACATTCTCTGCTGCTGCAGGCATTTTCTAAATGATCTCCTGGAGTTTTATATTTTTTGTTTATAATATTTTGTTTTTTATATATTCGATGTATTTTTTATTCTTGTTCTGCACACTGTAGCTTGCCCAAGTGCTTCTATAGTCTGAGGCAATCGAGAGAGTTAGTTTAAAATATGCCCTGCCCCTCCTATTTATTAGCCACACCCAAACCTAACTTGTTATCTGTGAAATACTGCTAAGCCATTTGAAATCCTTGGAATCTAACCAAGACATTGGTCAACCATGAAATTTGCTGTTTACTCGGCAGTGCGAGTTTGCTGTTTTCATTATCCTTGACAGCTAATGACAGTTGTATATTGAAGTGTAAACTTTGGCGCAACATCTTAAACGTTAATTAGAAATTAACATTAATGTTTATGATGGCTGGGTGGGCGGAGCTTCTAAAACTTGTCATCCCAATAACTGTGCTGACCACAGCACGGCGCATCGAAGCCTGTCCAAAGTTTTCACAAGTGTCAACTGCTCGGGGGCGATGCTTAAAAACTGTGGTCTATGCCTCGGATGCTCATTAAGATGCCAAAGGGGGCGAAGGGAGCAGCGGTCCTTAGGCACTGGCACCGGCATCGGTCGAGGTCGTTTGATAAACGAAATTACGTTGATTATAGCATACTTTGAGGCGGCCAAGTGAAATATTGCCTGTGACCTTAAAAGGAGCGCCCCCACCGAAAACATTTTTATGCTAGATTAAGCATAATTTTATAATTAGTACGCAGCTGGGCGTGGCTCAGCCCTGAAAAGGGAGCAAAGAAAATGAAAATGTTGACTCCGATGAAACAACATGGAACGAAAAGTTAAAGAAGAAACTTAATTAAAGCAGCGGTATATTAGTTTTTGCAAACTGCTGAAAATTGTTTAATAATTTGCTAATGTTCTTTTAAAGCAGCTTTTAATAGTTGAAAGTTTTAATTTAAGCGCAGAGAACTTGTGCTTATTTTAAGAACAATTTGTAGGCCAAAGAGATAAAAGAGAGAGAATACAGAAAATAAAATAGCAAAATTTTATATAGAGGCTTACTTAAAAAAAAAAAAATTAAATGAAAATGAAAAGGAATTAAATTTCATAAATAATTATAGCTTATATGTTAATATTTAGCTATAAATAAAATTAGAAATAATTATAATTTTTTATTTTTGAAATAAAATAAGATTTTTAAAGATTTTAGCTTAATCAATTTAATTGACTCAACATCATTCATTTATAATTTATTATATATTTAAAAAAAATCGTTTACATTTCAACCCTATAGAGGGTATAGCGTATGGTCAGCCTCATTCACACGCACACTTGCACAAAGTTATTCAGTTTAAAGTTTTGTTTGTTGACTTTGGCTAAAATAAATTAATTGAAATTTGCATATAACTGGCTTTTATTACATTTGCCTAAAAGCAAATATTTGTGGTAGAACTTTCCATGCCTTCAGTCGCTTATTTAACATTTTACATTTATCTTTTGTGTGCTTCGAACTAATAAAAACAATTCTGATAAATCAAACAGACATTGTGTATACCCCAAAATTGATATTATTGCTACGTCGAATTGTTACCAAAAAAAAGAAGGTTTTTGTTCGCATCGAGTTTGTCGAACTCTCTTTTGCTAACCTGTTGCAACGACAACTCTCTTTTCTAACTCTATTTTACATTGCTAACCAACACTGGCGAAAAACATTTAAAGTAGTTTCGAGAAGATCGGCGCCTATGAAGAAAAATAATAAAATACGCTCAAAGCAGCCGCGACTCAGCAAGAAAGTCAAATTTATAAGTAAGTACAAAATGATAAATAATTATTTAAATAAATAAAAAGAAAATGAATGAAAATATGCAATAAATATAAAAAACAATATACATATAATTAAAAAACATACATATAACAATTTAAATAAATTGTAACTATAAAAATGTAAAAACAAAAATAATTAATAATAAATAGTAAAATTAAATAATTAATGAAAAATATTAAAACTACAAAAACTTAATATTAAAAATAATTGTTAAGATACTAGAAAAATTAAAAGTATAATAAAACTATAAAAAAATATAATAATAATATAATATAATAAAATAAAATATACAAATATACATTTATTAAAATATTATATTATTAAATAGTTTAATAAAATTTATTAAAAAAATGTTTTTATGTAAATCGATTAAATGAATAAAAAAAAAAAAAAATAATAATAATAATAATTAAAAGTAAATTGATCAATATTTTTATTATAATAACTTTGATAATTAATATATGAAATATTTTGAAAAAAATTTACAAATTAAATGAAATTTATATTTTATTCATTTATATATTTTACTTCATTTATTAATTTTTGTTAAATTTAAAGTAAATCGAAAAAAGTTAAATAAAATTAAAATAATAGTAAAATACATATTTAATATTGAATGCAAATACATTTAAAAATATAACAAAATATTTACTTACACTTACACTTGTATAAACATTTCACATTTGCGTCAGCCTAATTATTACATAAAGTAAAAATAAATTTGACCTTTGTCAATTTGCTATGGGGCAACCTTATCTAGCACCTAAGTACACTCGTTATAGCCTACTTTTATCGTCCACGCACACTTTATATGCTGTGCCAACCCCTAATTGCGTAATGTGCCAACTTTTACTAGAATAGATCAAATATATAGGATATAGACAGTTACAAACTGGTACTAGTTTGATGTGCAATATGTAAAGTTTTCGTTTGATAGATAGCTATAAAGGCAACAAAACTAGACTTTTGTATATTCTAATATAATATTATAAATAAGCTCTATTAAAGACAAAGGCAACGGAGAAAAACAACATGCTGGCAACACGGTCGTCAAATTCTACCCTCACGGCTGACAAAGTTGTCTGCAGAACAGCGAGTAAGCCAGTTTAGGTAGACGCTGTTAGCCAAGTGAGTCATGGCTCAAAGCCTCCTCAGCTCCACCTGGCTTTGGCTTTGGCTTTTTGTTGCCTTTTGTTTGGTAATAAAATGTCAAAATCGTCTGGCCGGCGCCAGGCTAAATGAAGTAGATTTTGTTGGACAACCCAAACCCAACCCAGCCCATTGTGCACCCCACCTGGCTGACAAACTTGCCCCCTGGGAGAGCCACACGGGGCGTATACGTGTGTACACACTAAACAGCATGGCTGCGTATTAATATAATTTGTTATGACTGCTCCAACATTTTAAATACTTTGCGCAGATTTTCGTGGTCGTGTTTTAATAAGCTTTATCTGCGGCCCATGAAATTTACAGGTAGCTAGCTAGCTACCTGTGGGCAAGTGTTGGACAATGGTTGACAAAGTTTCGTGCTTTTATAGATACTCTGCGTAGCATGAATATATTGGGGGTAAATAAATATAAATTTAGATATGCAATTCAATTACATATTTTAGTTTGAAATATTAAAAATAAATATGTATATACATATAAATATATTCATAATATATATATTATTTCATATTTAGGTAAAAAAAAAAAAAAATTAATTGAATATTTAAAAAATATTATAAAATTTTACATTGAAATTTCACAACTAAATTAACAAAAATAAAAATATAAAACTTATTGTTAAACATAAAATGAACATAAAATCAAATAAAAATAGTGAAATTTAATAAATGAATGCAATCATCATTGGGAATAAAATTAAATAAAAAAACATTATTCTCTAATTCGTATCTGTGGAATCAAAAATATAGTATAATATATATCAAACGTACAATAAATAAAATTAATATAAATTAAAAAAAGTATTTTGCATAGTAAAATTATGTGTTTAATAAAAGATAACTTTTGAGAACTACATATTCAAATTATGTTAAGGTTAGGGTAGTCCATAGTCGAGCTGTTGCTACAATTCGCTTTTGTTATTGCTGTTGCTGTTGCTGCGGTCAGGTGTAATTAAGACTTCAGTTAAAATATATGTGTTTTTGTGGTATTTGTGGACTGTTGATAAATACATATATATATCTCCAATTTACTGGCTAGACGATGAACTGAATGGCAAATAGATAAAAAGGGCGTGTTATTGGATATCTGATATATTTCATAATAATGTATTATATACATATATTTTAATGAATTGCACAATCAATCTCCTATTTCAACTTGATGGTCGACCTATTTGATACTAATTTCTGAGAGAGTTTATGAACTTTTTGTGAAAGTGTCAGATTTTCGCATTCATTTTCATTATGGCTATCTGCCAATTTTCGCGCTTTGTGTCAGCTTTTCTACATTTATCTCGCTTTCTCCCTCTCTCCCTGTCTGTGTCTCTCAGTTTATCTTAGCTTGCTTTTTTGGACACATTGAGTTCATTAATTTTGCTATATGCCGTCACCCTACTTAGACTGTTTCTCTCTCTCTCTCTCTCTCTCGCCCTCTCTCGCTCTCTCGAGTAATCTCAGCTAATAGCATTTCAGCTTTGCCAAGCATTTTTCGCACTGCGAAAAGAAAGTCATTTAAGTGCGAAAAGCATTTGCGAAAAACTTGAGTTGGAGCTGACAGTGATGGGGGCCCGGTCAAGGGTTTTGTGTAAAAGGCAAAACTGATTTAACTTAACTGAGTTTTGCCTGAGAAGCCAAAGAATTAGTGCATTAGCTGTGCGAATTTGCACTCGGTACTTGAATTTGTATTAGGGGCAAAATTTGTGGAAAATAAGGAAATGCTATAGGAAAGGTGATGAGAGCATTGAGGGTTGGCAGAGAAAGACTTGAATGAACTATGAAATGAATAGTAAGTAGTTCAGTTCGCCTTTGGTTATCAAAAGTAATGTAAACCAAGGATATACTCTAACTTTTTAGCACAGCTGCTACTCATTCTACAGTTAGTAAAAAATATATGAATATATAATTAAGTTTTAATTGCCTTTTCAATTAAAAATCAAAAACTGTTTTCTTTCACTTAAATTTCCACAAGATATTTACACTTGATTGTCGTGTAAACCCAAAGAAAAGCCAATTTGTTTATATTAAAAGAAAAGCCACGGGATTTTCGTACGATAATCCCCTGGAAATATGCCACGAAAACCCAGGCACACCGACAGCCAGCCAGCCAGTCAGCCAGGCGGCATAAATATCTTAATTTTCACATTAAGAGCTCTGAGTTAAGCGCATGAAATTCATTGGATATTATATATGATTGCGTTAAATATTAAATACATAATGCCAATTGCTAATTAACACAGCAGCAGCGACTAAGCCTAGGCAAAGCCACGTTTTTGTTTTTTTTTTTGGCTCGCATAACAATTAATTGGAGTAGATTTCAATTAATCTGGCCATGTTTACGAGCGAGGAAATTATTATGAAATATTTACAATAAAATGCAAACTAATTAAATCTCAATTAAGTTGGTTCTCTGCTCTCATAATTAGGTACCCGAAAAAAAAAAAAAAAATAATAATAATAATAGCCATAATAAAATTAGCAGCCAAATTAATTGAAATATATTTCTGAGGAAATATTCAAGTAAGAGCGGACACTGTGGAGGCAGACGAATGCAAATGCAATAAACATGTAAAATGGCAAAAACACTTCAATAAACAGCACTCGAATTGCAATTAAATATTAATAATGAATGCCAATCGAAACACGCAACGCAATGAAAATATAAATATATATTTGACATTTATTGAAACATATAAAAGTGTGCTCGTATGCTTGTGTGTGTGTGTGTGTGTGTGGCAGAAGGAGAGCTGATTCAGTTACAATTCAATTATGCGTATGCGCATTTTTAATTAACACTGTTTATTTGCTTTAATTAAAAAGCCTTTTACTGATGCTAGGCAATTGCAAAGCGTAAGGGAGAAATCTCTGGCTACTTCTTGTGGCTCACGTTCTCTCTCCATCTCTCTCTCTCTCTTTCTTTCGTTAAGTACTTCTGTTTGTGTTCTGTGCGAATTTAATCGAAATAACTATTGAGAAATCGCACTGTAAGTTTCTTTTATCAGATTAAGTTTATTCAAGTGATATATGTATATGCCTATATATAATTTATCATACTGCTCTGATTGAAATATCAACACATCGAATATTATTAAGTTTAATTTGTTTCACTGAGGGTCGCTTCTCCGGATCCTGATGCCAACAATGTGCAATCAGAGTCCGCAGTTTCTCGCATTGCGGTATCAAATCATCTAACGGTGGTCGCTCACCATTCGACGCTTGATATATCATTGCACATGCATTTTGATTCTCCATGTGATGAAATGGCTTCCTGCGCGCCATCACCTCCCAGAGAACTATGCCAAAGCTATAAATGTCGCACTTCTCCGTATACTTATTTCCAGAGAGAACCTGTGTTTGTATTAGGGTTTTAATAATCGTTTTATGTGGAACACTTGGAATAGACCAACCTCTGGGGCTATATAGGCGACAGTGCCACGCTCACACGTCATCACAGTTTTCAGATTCGTCACAGTGCCGAAATCTCCAATTTTCAATTTCTGATAATTTGTGGCTAGTAATAGATTATGACTCTTTAAGTCGCGATGAATCAGCGGACTTGGCTTCATGGAATGCATGTGATTAATACCCTATAAATGGAAGTAAAGGCACCATAAAACCATGCAGATACGTTGTCATGAATACGATTGAACCTGAGTGAACTGAATCATCCAGTCTATGGCCCTTGTCATGGTATACTCATTCTGCTCGTCCCCGTGCAAGTAACTATAGAGGGATCCGCACTCTGCGTGGGATATGACTAAATATGCGGAGCCATTGTGATCGCATATACCATATAGTTTAATAATATTCTCATGGTTAGTTCGGGAAAGCTGTTTGGCCTCATGTCGGAGATTTGTATCCTTCATATTTTTGTATATTTTCACAGCGACAATATTTTGAAGCCATTGCGCTTTATAGACTATGCCAAAGCTGCCATTTCCAATAGCCTATAGAGAAGAATATCAATTTATTTTTTATAAGAAGATTCATATCATCAAATTGTCACCTCAATAAATTGAATATCCTCATAGTTGAGTTGCTCGTAAGCTCCTATAATCTTGCTACCGTTTACATCTGTGCTATATGAATAATAATATTATATTATTTGACATTAAATCAAGAGTGAATCAAGCGTCGATCTCACCAGTATCTATCAAGGTGTACAAACCAAATATGCGGATCAGGACGTTTCCGTTCATCCTGATGCCAACAAGTTTCAATAAATTCATCTATAGACTCTAGTTCCAATTTATTTATATCACTTAAAGCTGGACGCATGCCTGTAACTGTTTAAATATTATAGTACTTTCTGAGTGGTTTAAAATTTCATACCTTGAATTATTTTCAATAAGTTGTATGGAAGAACATCCATGAAAGTGTAATAGGGCTTTTTTCGTGCGAGGACCTCCCACAAGATAATTCCAAGGCTATATGCGTCACTCTGGTAAGTAAAGGTTTTTGTACGAAGCACCTAAGGAAAATGTTTGTATTATATTATATATACAATGGGGGACAAAAGTATTTTGACAACGCATTACAAAAACTTAAACCGCTTGTTTCTTCATGCTGAGAGAGGTAACGGTACCCACTATATTTTTTAGAGAGAGCAAACATAATAGGCTTTAAGTGACCAAAATATTGCAATGATATCACACGTCATTATTTTTCTATAATTATTTGCATGGCAGACTATCGTTTTTTGGCTGGACAAAAGTATTTTGACATTCCTTTTCATATTCATTTTCAGTAATTCGCTTGAGATACAAAATACGTATTTTATTTTTTTTTAGTTATTTTTCGAGCCCTCTTTAATAATAGCCTTTATTTGATCATATTTTTTGATAAATTATTGGCAATCCACGTGATTAAGTGAAATCTTTAAAAAATCAATCGGTCACGCAGAATAATGCAGGTATTTCTGTGGAATACCTTACAATCTTATAAAATCTATTTCTATGAGCAATTTACTACTAAATTAACAAAAAATAGAAAACTGATTCACTCAAAAAAAAACCCAGATCGCGAAGATCATTCACAAAAAACTGTAGATGACCGCATAATATTGATAACATTTAAAGAAAATGTGCGGATTTTCCTAAAAGTCATGTCGATTAAACTCAAAAATAATCATAAATTATCAATAAGTAGAAAAACTATCCCAAGTCGGCGAAAGAAGGACAATTTTTCTACGTTATAGACCTTTCAATACCCTTGCTATCACTATAAAATAAACCAGAAAGGTAACGATTTGCTGAATCCTTCATAGGCAAGCCGCAATTATTCTGGGGACAAGTATTATGGATTGACGATGGTTCCTTTGAGTATCATGGATAAAAAAAAGCGATTTACAGAAGGTTGCCAAAGAATATTCGCAAAGAAAAAAGGCCTGTGTACGAACGGGTGTCACATAGTGAAGAATCGGTAATGCTCTGAGGTTTCGTATGTGTCAATAGTCTCTTCAATTTTATATTTATTAATGGGACAATGAAGAAGGACAATTATTTACGTGTCCTGAATGACCACGCAACGAGTTCCTGTCACCGGTTCATTGGAAAATCATTTACACTGCAGCAGGACAACGCTTCATGCCACAAAGCCCATATTAGAACTGAATTTTCGAGGGATATTGAAGTCAATACATTAGATTGGCCACCTCAGACCCCTGATCACAATATTATAGAGAAAGTGTGGCCTTATTCAAAAGTAAAACGTAACTCAAACTTATCAAGAACGCCCAAGGAGACTGATAACTGAGGTTTGAGGACTTTGGCAGGATGTTTCATTAAAAACATTATAAAATTAGGTTAGATCGCTTACAGAAGGTCCTTGATGTTAGAAGTGGGCTTATTTTTTAATAATATTATTGTTACTATCTCCATAGTTAAGTTTTTCTATCACTTTATTAAATTAATATTATTGTCAAAATACTTTTGTCCAGCCAAAAAACGATAGTCTGCCATGCAAATAATTATAGAAAAATAATGACGTGTGATATCACTGCAATATTTTGGTCACTTAAAGCCTATTATGTTTGCTCTCTCTAAAAAATATAGTGGGTACCGTTACCTCTCTCAGCATGAAGAAACAAGCGGTTTAAGTTTTTGCAATGCGTTGTCAAAATACTTTTGTCCCCCATTGTATTTGGGTGCTGATTGTACCAACCTCCGGTGCTATATAGGCCACTTCTGAAGAGGATTTCAACATTATTTCAGCGTCGAAAGGGCAACAATAATCACTAATTTTCAATCGTGTGAAATTGTTAAACAATATCATATTTTGAGGCGATAAAATGTAATTCAGGAATACATAATTTGATTGCCTTATGATGTTGAGAAAGTAAGCACCCTATAAGAGAATGTGGAAGGGAAAAAAATTACATCTTTTGTTATCCTTCCAAATCCAGGAACATCAGCCAATACTTTTTTTAAAATAATTTTCCGATATATATCGCATATCTCGAAACATGATATCGATAGCAATACAATCTTTAATATCAGCTGTTAGATATCGATAAATTTATAAATATACCTCAGCAGCATCCGTAATCCAATTAATAGCGCGAGTTACCGAATATTTCCATTGTTCTGCACCGTGCAAATAATCGAGCAAAGATCCGCAATCTGAGTAATCTGATATTAAATATATAGACTCGCTGCCTATTGAGACGCCATAAGTATTTACTAAGTTTTTATTATTTAGTTCGATACTCCTTCTTATTTCCTGTACGAAAGATTGGTTTTGAAGCCATTGCTCGGTGATGTCCTTGAATTTTCGGACAGTTTTCTCCCTACCAAACCACATGGCTTTGTGGGAAACACCAAAGGAATCTTCCCTGATTTTCTGTGAATTAACAGACAGATGCATATTAAACCGAATGAAACCAATTTGGTATAGGGACTTTAGGACTTTGAATCTTAAAATAATAAAATATGCACATCAGTCAGTAAATGTCAAAGTAGATGCTAAAAATTACCTTGCAGATCTTGATATCCTCAAACTCTACGATTGCTCCGATATTAGCCTTCAATAGTTGATCAAGGTCCGTATTATCCTCTTGTGTGCTGCAATCAAATAGTTGATTTCATCGGTCATTTGTTTTAATTAGTTATATTCCGCTCACAGGATATGGTTCAGCGTATGTAGGACTTCTTGAATATAGGGTCTCTTATATGGATTTGAGTCCCAACAGTTTTGAATTAACCACTTTAAGTCGTCGGTGATTGATATTTGTATATTGTTTATTGACGGACGTTCTCCTAGGTAAATAAATGATAATAGTAATGTGATATATGATATTATTTATTAATATACCTCTCAACACCGCCTCAAATATTTCATCCGTTGTATAATCAGTGTGGAAAAAGGGCTTTTTACGCGCTAATAACTCCCAAATGGTGATTCCTATATTGCATATATCAGTGCTGCCTGTATAATCAATTCTTTGATTTCTCCTTTCAGTTGCCAACGGGGAATATTTTTTACATTTACTGGGCAGTACAAGGATCTTTATATGGCGATAGTTATTCGTTAACATAAGAAAATTAGGCGTCAAATTATAATTTGTCGATATGGGATGAATCCATAGATGCAAGTACCTAAAACCCTAAAAAACGTAAATTGAGAAATGCGTTAGATAAGCAAATGCAACTGTTAAAATACCATTGCTGCCTGATGCATCCAATCGAGGGCATTACGTAATGTATATTCCCGTTGCTCGTCGCCATGCAGCAGTTGCTGCAACGATCCACAGTCTGCATATTCCAGTAAAATGCGATCATGGTTAATTTGAGCATATTGGATAACATTCTTATGGTTGAGACTAAGCAACAATTCTGTATCAGATACATTAATATCAAATGCATTATGCACAAATGCAACCGGAGCTAGAGGCTTCAGAGACCATTTGCATCTGACGGCCGTACCAAAGGCTCCGTAGTCTACAACCTGTAAGATTTCTTGCTCAATTCGAAATGTATTTTCTGATCAACTGAAACGCACCTCTTCGAATGAGCTATCTTGAAATATGTTTGCCATTTCGGCTATCTGATTTCCTTTAGCGTGAGTAATCAAATAATCAACAGCATATAGAAATTATACAAGAGAAGCAAAGAGTCAACTCTTCGACATGACAGACTGTTGAGCACTGAAGCTATTGCCGATTTCCTAGAATTATACCCAGGTAGCACAATCTTATCAATCTATTGCTTTAATGAATATCAGTGCAAACTAATAAGAGCAGCGAAGTTTGAGTTGGAATTAGAAACTTATGAATTTCCGACGAAAAGAGTATTGCAATAAATATCTATGCTATTCATGCATACCGTAAACTTTGTAAATACTGGAAAATATTCAGATCGGATGTAGTCTTTGTGTGGCAGCAACTTTTTCTACCGACGCACAGTGGGATTAATTGCTCATTGATTTTCGATCACGTAGACCCCAGCTCTTATAGGTGCTGATGAAATGACGCGAGCTCATACGTACAGCTAGACAGACAGACGGACGGACAGTAAGATTAATTTTTTTATTCCAATTTTGTTTTTATTATTTATTATTATGTAACTATAAATAGTAAAATAAAATATTTATAATACATACTAACATTAATTTTTGCTAATAATATTTTACTATGCACCTAAAATAGAATATTTATAATAAATTATAAATATTCCATTAAAAAATGTACTCATAGTAAAATATGAGTATTAAAAATTAATGTATATAAATAAATATATAAAAATAAATATACTTAGTAAAATACCAATCATAGGGTATTTTGCTAGGCCAGCCAATCAACGAAGAGCTCGAATCTAAATTTTAATTACATAACGGAAGCAAGTCAATTAACGGTGCAAAGTTGGGCGAACCCAAAAGTGTTTGAGCAAACACAGACAAAATAGCCGACACTTTAAAAGCTTTCGCCATTAAAAGTTTTTTTCTGCGAATGTCAAAAAAAGACAGAGAATGGGAGAATGAGAGAGAGAGAGAGAGAGAGAAAGCAAAGGCCATCAGCGAAGTATAAACGGATATTGTGAATTATTGTTTACGATGACAAATCACCAAAGGGAGTTTATCGCACAAAGTGCAAAAGAGGGCGTGGCAAGTGCAGTCTATAGAAGCATGACTACAGCTAGAGCCCAAAAGGCATTAATCTTTGATGCAGCCGGTCGCAGTGCCAGGCCAACAATTCATGAGGGTCTACAAATTGTACTGATGTCCAATAAAGAAGCTGAGCAATGATTCCCTATGTGGCTTAAGATGAAATATGAGCACAAAGTGTAAGAGAAATTTATGCTGAAGTGGCAAAGCAATTGCAATGTATTGAGCCAATGGAATAGGAATACATATTTGGAGTAGTTGAAAAAGAGAAGAGAATAGATAGTTTGATGTGATGCATTAATAGGTTTTCTATAAGAGAGTGGACGTGCTTATTATATTGGTATATATTTAGATAATATTTAGGGAAAGTGTGAAACAAATTTTATAAAATACGCAAAAATTAAGTCTAAGCTTAGTTGAATTCTTATATTATATATATTTGCATATTAATATACTTAAATATTTATTTTGTTTATATTTTTCTAGCACAATCCTTTGTTTTGTCAATTTAAGCACGATGTTAGTTGTTTTTCTTGACAGTATAATTTTGCTGCTATACACAACGCATCAATTATGCATGCAAGCTGTAGGAATTTTACTTGCAAGCAGAAAGATTTAAGAGTAGAGACAGAAATGGAAATATAATATATACACTTGAAGGCAAAGAGAGAGAGGGAGAGCGTGAAACTGATAGCTGCGGCTCGTTTTTGGCTAAAATGCTTGCCATGTTCACACATTGCATAGCCAGCGGGGCGAAGAGTTATGCCATGTTTGCTAGCCAAACAAGACCACATAGTTGCAGGCAGGTAACAACCCTCCCCCCCCCAACACCCTGCCCGTTAACTGCCTTTGGCTGTCATCATTTGCATAGCAAATATGTTTCCCTGACCAAAGCAAATGGCATACAAATACGAACAGTTATATATATATATATATATATATATATATATATATATATATATATATATATATATGTTTATAAGTATATATATTTATGTGAATATTTGTGCCAATTGCATTTCGTTTAGTTATTATGTGAAAATTTGCCAAGACTACATGGAATTGTATTAATAATTCGTATTATTTATGCAAATGGCAAAAACAGCTACGTAATCACATATGCAACAGACTGGGCCATAGGGAAAAGCTCATCCATAATCGAGTTGTCTAGATTGTTGTTTGCTTCGATTCAAGCCAAATTGTTGCTAACATTCAATTTTGGGGGCAGAACTATGTTTATCTACTTTGGGCCTAACTTGATTTGCGTCTAATTCGATTGCAACTGGGGCAGACAACGTCTAATCGAATTGCTTGAGCATAGAAAAAAAAGTGGAATATATAGGATACATATATTGATATAAAAAAATTAGTATTTTATCTAGTAATCTTAAGCAGATGAATTATAAACATATATATATTATCTATATGAGTATATGCAATAAAATTTACAGGATATTCAGCAGCGAGTATAGATTTTATACAGTACCTATGGAGTGTATATGTATTATTATGCTGTATAATAATTATTATTAATTTTGCTTTTATATACTCGATTTTTCACTGTTTTCTTTACAATTGAGAACGCGCAAATTTAATTAATTTCAATTTTATTTTATTTTTTTCCATTGAACAAGTCCTTAAAATTGTTTTCAGTGCAAACAATGCGAGTAAATTATGCAAACAGTGATTGTGAAATATGCACTGATGCGTGCAGCCGATAATATTATATATATATTTATTATATATATGTACATATATTTAAAGAATTTATATATACATATATAATAATTCAATTAAATTACGCACTCGCCCAACTAGCAAAAAACAAGAATCGAAGTTCATTAAACAGATGAAAACTCTACTAAAAGAGAGGGAGGGACACGAAGAGAAAGAGCAGTGGGGAGCTGTTGAAACTGATAGCAAAAATAACAAACAAAAATCCAATTGCTGGTCGAAAAGCACGCACAAAAGCCAAAAGCCATAGGAATGTGAACAGCAACTGCATTTTGGGTTTTCCACATTTTGCCAGTTGACCTCAAATAAATATTAAAAATAAGGAAAAGCATGAATAAATTTGTTAGCCAGCTGCATATCACTTCCTCACGTTCTGTGAAGTATTTACTACAAGAGTATATCCATTATACAATATATATTATTTTCATTATTTATTCATGAGTGAGCACTTCAAAGCGAATTCCATTAGATATTACTTGTGCGTATTTTTAAATTTTCGAAGCATTTCAAGAAATAATCTCTTACGTATATTTGAGATTATTTTTTAATTTATTTATTTTTTATTTAATATATTATTTTATAAATTTAGCTAATATATTGGTTTATATATATTCCATACTTTATAATTTTAATTAAAATGCCAGCAAAATAAAAGTTATATTTATGTTGAAAAATCCAA